>LOEQ01003589.1:40097-50550 GCA_001685075.1 Bramus lutescens | reverse complement strand
TCCATCACCAGATGAAGGTTCTATGGTGATATGCAAGATATTCATCAGTGTGGCTATAGGATGGGGCAAGTTGAGGCACCCTCTCCTCAGCTGCTCAAGAAGGGGTCATCTCCTTGGACATCTGGGATCCCCTCTAGAGTCAAGACTCTTGCCAACCCTAAAATGGCTCCCTTAATTAAGAGATCTACTTTCCTGCTCCCATATCCTCCTTTCCTCCGTCCCAACTGCATTAAAGGCCAAGTTCTTCCAACAGTGAACTGCTTTTTAATAAAGCAGAAGCCCTAATGAAAGAAAAGTCCTGGCAGAGCCTGTATATGTGAAGTACATACACAATTTCTCCATCTAAAACCCAGCTCTCTTAGTGTGGTGAATAAAGCCAGGGGCATTTGTCGCTTTCACCCTGAGCATGCATTAGTGTCAAAGGCTCGCATCTTCCTCACAGATCCCCTGCCCAGGCCCTTGAAAGTGTCCTAGTCATTTCATAGCTTTATCTTGGAAAGTATTATCTTCCAAAATTTTTATTTAGAACTTGAACTAAGTACATAGTTTTAGCTACCTTAAATTTCATGCTTTTTCGAGAGGAAAACTGTTCATATACTTGACTAAACCAGGGTCAGAAGTCTCAAGCTATTTTTTTGAGACTGGAAGAATCTTAGAACAGTTTAACAAGAGAATTTTGTTTCAGTGATGAGACTTTCTTGTAAATGTTAGGCTTGAAGTTGAGGTATAGTGGTTCCATGTTCTTACAGTCACAGTTTCTTCTGTTTCTGGGAGACTCAGAATGCGTGCTGTTTAGAGGAAAAAGGTAGACATAGAAACCCTAGAGCCTATCCTGCTACAAAAGGGGTCAACGAAGACAAAAGGAAGATGCCTATTGTCAGCCATCCATAAGATGCTCTAGAGACACCTGGGAAGAGGGCAAAACTCTGTCAAAGTTACTTCTGTTCAGATCATCCAAATTCAAAAGAAGGATTTAAATGCCTTCCCTGGCTAACAAAGGGTGTTGATGACAAATTTCCATTGGCTAAAGTTTGAATTCAACTGAAGTGTATTAGAAAACTCAAGTGTCTCCTTCTGCTTGTAATGAGTATTTGATCCTCTTTGTTACCAGAAGACATTTAAGTTGCAGTTTTGAGCACCCACAACTATGGAAACAGGCACAAAAGTGATTGAATCCTAAGAATAACATCAACAATTTCTCGTTAAAAAGAACCTCTTTAAATCTTACTATCAGAGTAAGCTGATGAAGGGTGTTACTCAATGAAATTTATTATAAACCAAAATTAAACTTTTTAAATAAATGATTTAGTGTATTTGGCTTCATTAATCTCCAGGAAGCAATTATCTATTTTTATCAAAAAAAGTCATTTAACCCTTTGTAGTATATGACACAAATCAAGGATAAATGCAGTGGGTGGGGACAAATGAGCACTTAAATATATTTTAGTCCAGTTTTTTTGGTGCTACCAAAAAATCAAACAAACAAACAAAAAGCTGAGACTGTGTAGTTTTTGAGGAACAAACACTAGAACACCCACAGCAAGGTGGCAGCATTTAGCACCTATTGGGTCCTTTTTCTTCATACCCACAAGTCAGCAGGTGGGATGACAAGCTGGGGGCTAGCTTGTCTGCTGGATGAAGCCTCTTTTGTAAAGACTTACTCCCACAAATGAATAAACAATGACTTAGCAGTCTGAAAGGTCATATTCCCTGGCACTCTCACAGTGGCAACCCTTGAATTTTGGAAGGACACATTCAAACCATAGCAACACACAACAGATTCTGAAAAAAAACATCTATAGCAGACTTTCCCATTATTTACCCTCAAAATAAAGACTGTTCCCCAATAAGACATTAAGGGATCAACATGACAATATTGTTCTACTAGTCTCCTCTAAAGTCTTACCAATTCTGTAAATCTGTAGTTATGCAACCTTCTTTATGTGGGTTATATATCATCTACATGGAAAGATAGCATCATATGTGGATGATAAAACTATGTGAGATTATGTGAGTGTGTGCGTGGAATGGGGATTACGTAGGCAATGGGGTGTTTAATTGTATGTGAGACATTTAAATATACACCAATTGAAAGTGAAGACATTGGAGTATTCACCACTAAACCGGCATCTCACTGTAGCAAGAACTCACATTTATTTGATCACTAAATTGCTGAACATCCCTTCTTATAATTACTGGCCATATGTGCTTCTTTTTCTGTTTTTGCATAAATGCTATGCATGTTAAAATGATAATTGTAATAACAACAAAAAATAGATGTACTCGTTGCACTTGCTTTTAAGGATGTGATTCATAATTTCATCCGGGAAAATGCAGCAGGAAAGTGATTACCTCAGTCATTAGAAAAAGAACTTATAAAACACAATTGTAGTTCTGTTTCTATGGCTTTCTTTATCTGAGTAGACACATTTATTTTTATGATGTGTACAGTGTTTTTAACATGTCACTTTCTTGTAGCAAGAAGAGGGTCTGTGTGGCAGGAACCTTCATAGACTCTAATTGCTCTAATAGGTCATTGATCTTAAAGTTACCTAAACATACCCTCGCAGTAGCGTGCAATGCCACCGGAGACTGTTAACGTCACTGTTGGGTAAATACTTAATGCAAGCTTTTATTTGCTATTACAAATTATAAAATAAACAGTATGTTCAAGAAGCTTATAATTACATGTCCTTACACAGTAGTTCAGAATAACAGACTCCTTGGAGAAGCTGTATTTTATATCAGTCAAAGGAAGTGAGCCTTCTGTCTTCTGTTGACCACAGGAGTAGAAGTCAGAACTTCTATTTTGAGCACCGTAGATGACAAGGGCTTTTCCCCCTGTTGAACAAATCACCTAACCTTTTCATGCTTTCGTACTGTCAACGTGGACAGGAACAAGTCTATTTATAGAATCCCATTGAAATTGCTAGCTTACTGATTGGTACGTCCTCAACAAGCTTTCTTTTATTTCTAACAGTAATTCACATATATCAAAAAAATAAATAAAAATGCTACCAATATATTTAACCAAATCTATGCAAAACAACTATTTCCTTCTGTTTTCTTTCTTCTGTCCTCCCTTCCTGTCTTTTTCTCTCAAAAGGACATATTCCAGATTTAAAGACATATATGTGTGTGTGTGTGCATTTTAGTTATATATTTATTTTTAAATATACTTATTTTGATTTTATTTGTTGAAAATGTAATAAAAGTTACATTCATGAAATTATCAAGTTTTTTCTTAATTAACAGTTACTGCTAAGATTTAGCCATTTTTTTGTTTTGTGGTGATGCATTTGTTCTGACTGCCACCTATAATTCTACTGTGAATGACAACGTGCCTTCTTAATCTAACCTCTCGTGGATTGTCATTTGACTTATTTCCTGTTTCAACTCTGAGTAATGATGCATGTGTGTCTCACATTAGTTGACCACAAAGGCTCATGGCTATTTATGCATAAATGGGCTAAAAGATACCAGAGTAATTAATATTAATAGACAACGGGAGCTGTAGAGATGTCCCAGGGAGCACACAGCTTGTCACTTAAGCCCAAGCATCTGAGCTAGAATCCCTAGAGCCCTCAGAAAACCAATGCTCTTAAGGCAAGATGGGAGCTGGAGGCCAAATTTGTGGAAGCACATTGGCCTGTTATCCTGACATATTAAAAGGTAAAACAAGAGACTCTTAAACAAGGTTAAAAGGAGGGGTTTATGTCTGTCTCCACTCACATACAGATACTCACACACATTACGTACACACACACACACACACACACACACACAAGACCATGGCAGTTTTTTGTTAATTTGTTTTTAAGATGCCTTTCCTTGATAAAATTGTTAGTTTTACATGTTCACTTCTTAAAATAATCTGTGCTCTTCAGAAATCTTATAATATTTCCCAACCCTAACATCTACAGACTTACCTATATTTTCCACTAAAAATTTTACTTTTTAAACATACGCACCTGGAGTTTACTTTTGCATATAAGTGTGAACACAAATCCAAATTTATATCAGGATACATCTTCAGTTTCAACTTCATGTGCAGAATAAGCCATAGAACCCTTCTATATATGTCATGATTACACATCATAACACACACACACACACACACACAATTTTTTCTCACTACTCAGTTTAACTAGTCAGTTTACTTCTTCCTTCACTAAAATCCACTTATCTTCCTCCAAAGAGTCACAGCTATGAATGTGGTGAGATGGATAGTGTCTAATTTATAGTTTATTTTCACTTTTGTTTCAGTGAGAAGGTTTTGTGTGTGTATATGTGTTGTATGTCTCTGTCTGTGTTTCGGTGTGTCTGTATTTCTGTGTCAGAGAGAAGGAACACATGCCCACAAACAAACATACACGCACACACACACACACACACACACTCTCTCTCTCTCTCTCTCTCTCTCTCAGAGAACCCAGACCCAGAAAGATGTACATGGTTTGTACTCACTCATAAGAGGATACTAGCTGTAAAGCAAAGGATATTGAGCCTATAGTCCAAGACACCAGAGAAGCTAAGTAACAAGGAGAACCCTAAGAGGAACATATATAGATCTCCATGGGAAGGGGAAATAGACAAAATCTCCTGAGAAAATTGGGAGCGTGGGAGTTGGGGGAGAAGGGAGGGAAGAAGTGGAGGAGATGAGGAGAAGGAGAGAGGAGGGTAGGAGAGCTTGAGGGAATGGGATGGTCAAGATGGGGGAAGGACAGAGACTTGAAAGCAAGGAAAGAGATGTCCTGATTGAGGGAGCCATTATAGAGCTAACAGGAAACCTGGCACTAGAGAGGTTCCCAAGAACCCGCAAGGATGACCCCAACAAAGACCTTAAGCAATGGTGGAGAGGGTGTCCCAACTGCCCTTGCCTTGTAGTCAGATTAATGACTGTCTTAAATGCCATCATAGAGCCTTGATCCAGCAACTGATGAAAGCAGAGGCAGAGATCCACATCGGAGCACTGGGCTGAGCTCTTAGGATCCATTTGAAGAGTGGGAGGAGAGAGAATATGGGCAAAGAGTGCGGGACCATGATGGGAACACCCACTGAACTAATGGGAGCTCACCAAATCTGACTGGACAGGGAAGGAGATCGCATGGGATCAAGCTAGACCCTTGGAATGTGGGTGACAGTTGTATGGCTAGAGCAGACTGCCTGGCCACTGGCAATGGGACCAGGATTTATCCCTACTGCTTGTCCTGGCT
This sequence comes from Bramus lutescens, assembly GCA_001685075.1. Taxonomy (NCBI): domain Eukaryota; kingdom Metazoa; phylum Chordata; class Mammalia; order Rodentia; family Cricetidae; genus Bramus; species Bramus lutescens. The sequence continues at coordinate 45,334 of LOEQ01003589.1, read as the reverse complement.
TTTTGGAACCCATTCTCTTTGAAGGGATACCTTGCTCAGCCTGTATATAAGGGGGAGGGCCTTGGTCCTTCCTCAAAGCAATGTGCCTTGCCTGCCCTCTGAGGAGTGGCTGGGGGGTGAGGTAGGGGTAGGGATCAGGGAGCAGGACGAGGGGAGGGAGTGGGAGCTGGAATTGATATGTGAAATAATAAAAAGATAGTTTTTATTTTTTAATAAAATAAAAATAGAAAAATTAGAAATGTAAGATACCGTGGATTGTTAGACAATGATGAGCTTGTCCTATAAAAATTATGATGACTTCGATTCTGTCTTTTTTTTATCTGAGGTCCAGATAAAGAAAGAAATAGAACACACCCTAATCTTTGAAAGAAAGTAGTTTCAAGTTCATGATTTCTCCCTCTCCATGTCTTTTATTAAAGTTTATTAAGTTTAGTAAGAGTCAGATAGCTCATGAGACAGGAGGTAAAAATTAATTATCCTCCATTTTAATTGCAATAAAAATTAGTATATATGGTGCCTGTCAGCTGATGAGCTATCAAAAATATTTGTTCTGTGTAAGACTACATTGTATGGATTTTCATATGGTAAATGCACAGTGTCTTTGACACAAATGTTAGCAGTATATATGGGGTTAAAAGGAAATTGAGATCCATGTAGTGTTGTAGTTTAGCGGTGACAGCAAGAACAAATTGCAATAAAGCCCATGTAGAAGTTTATTCATAAGGGGAAGGGGAGAGGAAATATTGAAGGTCGACTGCGAGAAGGGAGGGACTGAAGAGAGAGCGAGAACCAGGTAGAACTTGCTTAAAATGTCCCTTTCGGGGGAAACAGACAAGGGTGCCTGAAAAAAAAATGGGAGCATGGGGGTAGGGGGAAAAGGGGGAGTGGAAGGGAAATAGGAGGGGAGAAGGGGACTGGGAAGAAGAACTTGAGGGAACGGGATGGTCCAGATGGTGGAAGGACAGAGATGAGAGCAAGGAAAGAGATATCTTGATTGAGGGAACCATTGTGGTGCTAGCAAAAAACCTGGCACTAGAGAAATTCCCAGGAATCCACAAGGAGGACCCCAGCTAAGACCCAAAGCAATAGAGGAGAGGGTTTCCAAATTGGCCTTGTCCTGCAGTCAAATTGATGGATATCTTAAATATCACCATAGAACAACCTTCATCTGATGGAAACAGAGGAAGAAATCTGTAGGGGAGGAGTACTGGGCTGAGCTCCTAGGGTTCATTTGAAAAGAGGGAGGAGTGAGAACATGAGCAAAGCGGTCAAGACCATGATGGGGACATCCACTGAAACAGTTTACCTGAGCTAATGGGAGCTCACCAAATCCAGCCGGACAAGGAAGGAACCAGCATAGGTCCAAACTAGTCCCTCTGAATGCGGATGACAGTTGTATGGCTAGGTCAGTCTGTGGGACCACTGGCAATGGCACCAAGACTTATCCCTACTGCTTGTACTGGCTTGTCGGGAACCTGTTCTCTTCAGATGGGTACTTTGCTCAGCCTAGATATAGTAGGGAGGACTACATCCAATGAAATGTGCTTTACCCTCTCTGAGGAATGGATGGGGTTGGGGAGGGATAGGTGGAGGGAATGGGAAGAGAGGAGGGAGTGGGAACAGCGATTGGCATGTAAAATGAAAAGAGATGGTTTCTTTTCTTTTAAAAAATAAAAATAAAAACACACACAATCCCAGCTACAGAGGAAGAGCAAGGTCAAGTGAGCAACTGTACAACTATAGTTCATAAAAACATGTATTCTTAATAAAAAGCAGCAAGAAGGTTAAAAAAAAAGTCCCATTGGGCATGCGTACAGAGCTCTACGCAGCCACGCAGTGCATGATATTTGGTGGTAGGGCCTTGAGCTGACTAAGTATTTGCCTGAATACCGACAAGAGCGTGAGTGACTGGAAGACTCTGGGGCTGCCTATGTATTTGTGAGAAGTGCTAACAGATGCATCTTGCGAGGAGATAGGGGTGAGCCAGCATAATGCCTGAATGCTAAGGTATTTATTCTGTTCTTTGCCTTTGAAGAATCTTTAGTTTCTTCAAGAGTCTGATGAAATTATTTACCCCTTTTCCAGAAAAACTGAAGTGTTCAAACATTTTTCTTAAAAATTCAGGGTTTGTGCCAGACAGTGGCGGCGCATGCCTTTAATCCTAGCACTTGGGAGGCAGAGGCAGGTGGATCTCTATGAGTTCAAGGCCCACCTGGTCTAAAAGAGCTAGTCCCTGGACAGGCTCCAAAGCTACAGGGAAACTCTGTCTCGAATAAACAAAAACAAAAACAAAATTCAGAGTTTGGCCATCTGAAACTGATCTATTATCACACCTTGGTATAATAATTTCACAGATGAAATAAAAAGAAGTTTGAGAAATTGTAGGCAGTCATCAAAGCTCAAAGGTGTCTGAGCAGCATAAATCAAAGTTGTCTTTGAGAGTGTCACTGGAATTATGCAAGTAAACAAAAGGTTTAATACCCATAAAAATCAAAGCAAAGGATAATCCAGCAACACGCTTACCTTAACATTACCTAGGTGAGTAGCTCATCACCATTATACAGAGTTTGTCTCCTCTCCTATGGCTTGCTTCTAGAAATGAGCCAAGGAGCAGTCGCAACATAGTCATGGAAGGGTAGGTGACTGACTGAAGTATAACCTTGATGACAAGGTACATGTATTTTTCATGCCAAATACAGTGATGATGCTTATGTGTAGGGGTCAAACAAATAGGGAGGAGAATTGAGATTTTGGGAATAACCAATTTCATCATTTTGTTTTGCTTTCATCTTTCTCTCCTTTTATAATTTTTAAATGTATTTTTCTCTTATATATTACATCCCTACCACAGTTTTCCCTCCCCCACCCCTCCCAGCTCTACCATATCCACTCCTCCTCCATTTCCCATCAGAAAAGGGCAGGCCTCCCAGGGATATCAAGCAAACATGGTTTATCAAGAAGCAATAAGATTAGACACCTTCCTGCCTTGTCCTAAGGCTAGACAGGCCACCCAGTAGGAGGAAAGGGTCCCAAAAGCAGGCAAAAGAGTCAGCCCCACTCCCACTGTTAGAAGGACCACAAGAAGTTCAAGTTATACAACCGTAACACATACCCTGAGGGCTTAGATCAAACCCACGCAGGCTTCCTGATTTTTGCTTCAGTCTTTGTGTGGCCCTATGGCCACCACGTTAGTTGATTCTGTTTCCTGGTCTCCTTGACATCATTTTGACTGTTCTTTTTTTGAGACAGGTCTCACTGCACAGCCTCAGTTGACCTGGAAGTCATTATGAAATCAGAGTAGCACCTAACTCACAGAAATCTTCCTACCTCTGCCTCACCACTTGGTGCTGGGCTGAAAGGGGTGTGCTAACCATGTCCAGCTCACACATTTTCTTTACAGGAAACCGTCGGGTCTCTTTAACCTGATATGTCGGTAGTTATGGTGAAACAAAGGCAAAGGTGCCACACACATCTTTCCACAGAATTCCCCAGCTGACTCCTGAGGAGTGTATAAATCAATAGAGAGCAAAAGTGAGCAAGATTCCCACTGATCATTGATTCCTTGCCTGAGAAAATGAATTTAAGTATTTTCCATTGAAATTTCTCTGACAGTATTCAGTTCCTTTATTTATAAGAAAGGGTTTACTTCCAGGGCAAGAGAATGTCTAAGCAACAACCATGACTCACTGAGAGAAGAGGAAGGCTGGCGATTAAGTGACAAACTTTCTTAAACAAGCTAGAAAGTCTTTCCTCCCACAACTATAATAAAGATTGGTCATTTAGTTACCAGTTAAAATTAAATGAAGAAGGAAGAGTGGAAGAAATCCAAATGATGGATAAAGTTATGGACAGTTGACTTGTCAAAAATAAATATTTAAAATGGTTGAGAATAGTCCCATGAGAGGACCATAATTTATTGATTATTGTGGTTGAAAGTTGTAATTATGTGCGATTCAAATGATTGTGCTGACACTTCATACAAAACACCCTGTCAAGCAAAGGCAATTATTTAAACAGTAATTAAGAAGAGGCCTATTTACAGCGTTCATTTTCCTTAAGTAATTTGGGCACATTATGATAGCCAAGAGAGACATTTTTCAAGATCTTCATGACATTAGGACATCAAGTAATAAAGCTACTGAATCATATTGATTTTTAAATTTTTATTTGAGGAAAGACAAACCTGGATAATAAAGAGTCACCTTAATATATTAACTCTAAAGCTGGGCAGTGGTAGTGCACACTTTTAATCACAGCACTTGGGAGGCAAAGACAGGCAAATCTCTGTGAGTTTGAGGCCAGCCTGGTCTACAGAGCAAGTTCCAGGAGAAGCTCCAAAAAGCTACAGAAAATCCCTGTCTTGAAAGAAAAAATTTATATATATATCATTATGCCATTGTGAGTATATATATGATGAAAATGTGTAGATTATGGTTTTGTAATACTCCAAGTACTGGGTCAAAAGGCAAAAACTAAATTGTTTACAATCAGATCCTATAACGATGCAAGTGAATTGTCCTGAACTTGGGCTGCAATATAATAAGTATAGGCCTCTGTTAAGTTATAGCTTTAAAGGCAATTTCAGAACATTTATCCTAGCGTTACGTTCATTAGATAATCATAGTGAACAGTAAAAACATAATTTTGGTATATATTATTTTTCCTTTGCTATAGAAACCATTGCCATTTTATAAAGGAATTAGAACCCATTTTCCCTTTACTCATCATTTTCCTTTTATTCAATGATGAAAATGTTTATACTGCATTATAAGATTATAGAAATGTTTGGTTACCCAAAATCATTATTAGTTTTAGTAGTTATTTTACAATGCATGCTTTCTTAAACATGAGTCTATATGCAAAATATCAATAATTCAACTATCTATACTTCTGGATAAATTGATTATTAGTTTCCTTTCTAATTAGGAAAACATTTATTGAATTCTATGTCAATGCGCTTGGTATCAATGTTCATACTGACAACTAGAGAAAGAAAAACTTAGGTTCTTGATTACAATAACTAACTTAAATATACAAAATTGTTTAATTGGATTTGAAAGTTTGTACTCACTCATAAGTGGATATTAGATGTAAAGCATCTAATTGTCTTTGTCTGCAATACCAGAGAAGCTAGGTAACAAGGAGAATTCTGAGAGACATACATGGATCACCTGGGGAAGGGGAAATAGACAAGAAGTCCTGAGAAAATTTGAGAACATTGGAAGTGGTAGGGAGGG
>LOEQ01003589.1:28699-40068 GCA_001685075.1 Bramus lutescens | reverse complement strand
GGAGAAGGAGAGGGAGGGAAGAGGAGAGCATGAGGGTACAGACTGGCCAAAATGGGGGAAAACAGACTAACAAGAAATCTGACACTAGGGAAATTCCCAGGAATCCACAAGGATGACCCCAGCTAAGAGCCTAAGCAACAGGCCAATAAGTGAATTGGCCTTCCCCTGTAATCAGATTGATGACTACTTTGTCATCATAGAAACTTCACCCAGTAACTGATGGAAGCAGATGGCAGAGATTCACAGCTAGCATTCGTCCAAACTCCCAGAGTCCAGTCGAAGAGAGGGAGGAGTGACAATATGAGCAAAGGGGTCAAGACCAAGATGGCGATCTCCACAAAAACAGTTGACCTGAGCTAGTGGGAGCTCGCTGACTCTGGACTGACAATGGGAGAACCTACATAGGACCAAACTAGGCCCTCTGAATGTGGGTGACATTAGTGTGGCTTGGGCACTGTGTGGGACCACTGGCAATGGGACCAGTATTTATCCCTAGTGCCTAAACTGGCTTTTGGGAGCCCATTCTCTGGAGGGATACCTTTCTCACCCTAGAAACCAAAGGGAGGGCCTTGGACTTGCCTCAAAGTGATATGTCTGACTTTGTTGATTGCCCATGGGAAGCCTTACACTGTCTGAGGAGTGGATAGGGGTTATGGTGGGTGAAAGGTGTTGGGAGGGAGATGGAACTGGGATTGGTATGTAAAATTTTAAAAAGTTTTAAAAATGAACTAAAATTAAGCAACTGAATAATAATCTTATTTCACTTTGATAATAGAGAAAGAATCTTTTAGAGATACTATTTCAGACACTGCCTTCAAAAAACAAAACAAAACATTTTCAGTTTAATGTCACAGGTCATTTAGAAAATAAAAGTTGTACACCAATTCCAAGGGACAGTTCCTGTTCCCTTCTCTTCTCCATTGACCCCTCTTTGCCCTTACATATATATATATATATATGTATATGTATGTATGTAAAAAGGACTGACAAACTTGCTTTACCTTCTCTCCTTTCCCTTCCTCTGTCCTCTGGAATGGCTGGAAGAAACAAGCAGAAGCAATGTGAAATGCTCACACAGCCCCTCAGTTTTTACTGTGCTTGACCTAGGATTTTACATTCGCCTGTGACACAGGATCCTTCCAAATGCAAACTGTTAGCTTTATAGCCGTGGATATTTGAGGATATTTGACCATTTCTTTGGAAAAGTCTTTACATTTATGATAGAATTTCAGGTTTTTATAGTTTGCCCTGGCAGGAAGAGGAGTAGTCAGTCTGTTCGGTTTCAGGGAATTCCTGAAACTATTCTGAGTTGTTTACCTTCCTACTTAAGGACCCTCCCTGCAGGATGAGATATTTAATCTCAGAGGAAATTGTTACATAGTGTATGGTTCTTAACAATTATGAAAATTAAAACTATATCTATTTGGGCTAGAGAGATGGCTCAGCAATAAAAAGCACTGGTGCTTTTCCAGACGACCTGATTCCAATTCTCAGCACCCATGTCGTGGCTGACAACCATCTGTATGTAACTCCGGTACCAGAGGATCAATGGGTACCAGCATACATATGACCCACAAACACACATATATGCAAAATACCCATAAACATAAAATCAAATTATTAAAAGGAGGTATATTATTCAAAAAAATGTTTTGCTTATTCTAAGAATCCCTAAAATACAGCTGAAAAACTTCATCACCATGGTTTTCTTTCTAAATCTTGGCCAAGCTTTAGGTGCACAGATGAGATGAGGTACCATGCATTCTACCTGCAGATGAGTCTGCCCCAACAAACTAAGCAACCCAACTTAACATCTGAAATTGTTTGGAAAAACAGAACACACTGAGGAGTCTTTACAACTCCCTTTGCTGAAAAACTCTCCAAGTGAGACTGAAATTATCTTGATTGTGTGAGCAGAAAACGTGAGTTAAACTATCAAAGTGCTTTCCCATAGGCCTTACTATGAGCTGAATAAGACCAGCCATGTACCTCATGAACTATATTCCTTTGAAAAGTTAAGTTGACATGTTCCTAGGTTTAATCAGTTATATGAAACATGATTAATAAAGGTCAGGGTCAGAAACTGGGGTTCAACCTGAAGATCTGAAAAGCGAAACAGACAGCCACTGACTCTTACCTCAACCTCAAACCGAAACGGTAATCCTGTCTCTAGGAATCTTAGAATGAGGCTGTGTGCTGAGAGCTGTCTCCTCCTGTTTTATAATCCTCTCTAGGGCTGAGATTAAAGGCGTGCACCACCATCATTAAAGTCATGCACCGCTCAGTTTCTATGGCAGTTAGTGTGGCTACTGGGATTAAAGGTGTGTCATCGTGGCTACTGGGATTAAAGGTGTGTCATTATGGCTTCTGAGATTAAAGGTGTGTGTTACCATAACCTGGTCTGTAAGGCTGATCGGTGGGACTGTTTTACTCTCAGATCTTCAGTCAGTCTTTATGTATTAAAATTAAATTGAACTACAGTTAAATGCCTTCTTTTTCTTTCCTATGCCTAAGTGAAGACCTAGTCACACTCACATTAACTTCTGCTTCACACTCTTGCTTCTCACCACCAATTCTAACATTGTTTTGCGTGGGTAGCTTATTTAGATTCCTTAAGTGTCACGTTCAGGGCATTTTGAGATGTAGTATATTTAGTTTTTGTCATTAAATACTAGTCTCTGTACTAGGATTTCCCCAAGGATGGACCTGAATATAAGTTTCTATGAAACCTGCTCCGAGGAAAATCCTGCCCTCCAATGACCATATCCAAAGGTTATGTATTCTCAATTTGTTAATTAAAGCTAAAAAATGATCTCCAGTGAACAGCTGGGCTGACAGAATCTCTGATCTCTCAGGTCAGAGACTATTGAACAAAATAGACACGAGTCATCTCTCTGATTAGTAGATTAATTAATTCCTGAGAACTCCTTCTGAGAACATATCAAAAGACAAGTAACACACTTACATAAGGAATGTGGAAACCCCTGTTGTTTCTTTCATCCCTTACCTGCAGGAAAACTGTCTCTTCATCCTTGCATATGCAAATACTGACATGTCAGAAGACCTTGGTAATGATTACCTCCATACGAGGTAGGTGGTCTCTGATAATTACTGCTATACTCTTGTGGGTGGCGACTGCAGCATTATCAAAGGAAAAAAATATGCTACAAAAAAACAAGTCACGTTATCTATTATTTTGACACAAGAAGCTAAAATCATCTGTTCCTAATCTTCAGTTTGTTCAGCTATAAGTGTATACTTAAGGGATAGATATCATAGGGAGTGAAAACTCTAAATATTCTCCAGTGAAATTTGAAATGCTCTCCTATTAAATTGGTGCCATAAAACACATCTTGGATGTTTTTCTTACATGTTTGCAGGTATGAAAGTATACTTTCATAGCTGGCAAATATAACAAAGTGTGAATGAAAAGGAGTTGATATTTTGCAACGGAAAGTTCTTACACAACACAGGGCAGGGCAAACAGAAATCAAAGTTTAGAGTAAAATCTCGGAACTCACGAAAGCATGGTTTTGAGTAAATGGTAAAAGTTTCCCAGCGACGTTGCTCTGAGCCTTGATATCCTCATGATTTCTCCTTAATATAGAACAGGTGTCTATATAAAAAGAGGAGTAGAAGAAAATTAACAAGATTTTTCCATGAGAGGGTGTCTGTCCAAGCATGTATCAGGCTATGGAATTGAATGTGGGAAACATGAACAGGACTAACAGCGCCAGCTTTCTGGCAAGTGGAATCCTACCTGACTCTTTTCTGCAACTGGCTGGAACATGATTGCCCTCCGGCGCCTCTTATATATGGCCTCAGTATGCCTCAGTAAACAAGGNGGGGGGGGGGTCACTCTTCCTCATGTAATCGGAGGCAGCCACCTTGGTCTCTTTCTCCTTGTTAAGCATTAGTCCAGAGGGAGGCGAGCAGTCCTGACTCAAACAGCAGGATGTAAATGGAAGTTCAAGGGCAGGGATCTGGCATACAGAGGCAGGTGTAAGACAACAGCAGTTTTAGGACAATTCCAAAACCTAGTCTGTAAGTAAAGCAAGCATTCTCAGGCTTCCTCTGGGCTAAACACCTGGGACCTTGCTGAACAGTTGAAGTCTCTAAAGTATTAACACAGATTCACTTTATACAGAACTTCCTTGCTGTTATTGGCATTGCTTAGTGTTTGATCCACTGGTTCTTACCTTCTCACTTATGAACGTCACCTGAAAAGCTTTCAGATAATCTTGACCTCAGTCTCACCACACTTCAGTTTGGTCAGTATTTGGAGCTAGAGGGCTTCTGGGCTATTTTAGGGGTCTCCAAGTGATTTGATTATGCAAGCCACATTTGGGGAACATCTGCCTTGGATAATCCCGAATTAAAACTTTCATTTCTGTCTAAGTTCTCCTGAACCCAAACAGAGAATTTTAATTAAAACACATGGAAAGGACTGCATTTGGGTGAATAGCGACACCAGATACAAGAAAGAAACTGTTTTAAGAAGAGCCACACTGAAGAAGCAAGAAGCCACTTACAGGTTTTTCAAAAGGGTCTCTTAGTTACTTAGCAGTCGAACTGAATAATATTCAAATGTAATCAAGGACCTGTTACTCTTGATAGACGATCCTCACTGATTGCTTCCTTTTATAAAACCTTATGTCTATCAAACAACCTTTAATTTATGTAAAATAATTAAAAGCGAGAGACTCCTATCTTTATTAATATTGGCCTTTGAAGACTATGTTTATTGAATAGAAACAATTACTGGTTTCTATTATTGACAATTTCAAAAAGGAAGAGGTCCTTGTCATTTGTGACTAATTCCCCCAACACAGATAGGCACACACACACACACACACACGCGCGCGCGCACGCACACACACACGCACACACACACTTTTCTCTCATCACTGATACACTCTATGTTAAGTCCCTCTAACATTTTATCTTCTGACTTAGTCCACAAATTCCTGTTTAAGAAACCATCTCTGAAATGTCCCACTGTAGCTTACATCCCAACTGGAAGGATGCAGGCAAAACTACTCACACACTTCAGTACTACTACTGGCAGCAATTCTGAGACCCAGACAACTTAAAGAAGAAACACTATGAACTCCCTGGAAGGAAGTTTGCAACCTTCTTTCCAATAAATATCACACAGTGTCACTTCTTAACTCTTTATTCCAGACCCAGCTGCCTGTTCATCCTCACACTCAAAAGACACTAGTAGATATTAGATCCAACATCTTGCTGAGAGTTTATGTGTTAATATGCACAATGAGTTGATACGTTGGTACCCTAATGACCCTATCACATGACTTTCATTGATGAAATACAAACCAGATATCTGTTTACCCCAGACAAGGCACCAACTGAGGAGGTGGTTGTACGCATCTCGTTCAGTGACCTTTGGGGTTCCTTACAGGATCATAGCTGAGAAAGCTTACTTATAAGGGTTCAAATAACGCAAAGGCAGTGGCATCAATGAAAAGTCCACTTCCACGCAGAGAGTAAGTCATGAACGCCTCATGAAAACTGCATGCCTAGAGCTCCCTGCCCAACCTGCTGGCAGCTCCAACAGATAATCTTCTCTTCCTCAGTAATCTAGTGCTTATATAACATTGGAGAGGGACTTTATCAATCTTACAACTTTCTAAGATTTCTGAACTTTGTAACTTTCTTAAGCTTTGGGGATCTTCTTCCAGAAGAGAATGTTTCAGTTTGTAGAAAGCAACTACACTGCTTACATCCTAGCTGCATTTGTGATCACATAATCTAATTAGGCATCTTACCCAAATTTGACAACTGCCAGACCAAAACCTCTGGTTTTAAGACTTTCATGATAGTTTTCTTTTGTTATAGATATCATCCCTTTTCTCCATTGCTCAATCATGGGACCCTTCCTTTCTCTGCCAGTAATAATAATAATATAGAAATGAAATCTACAGGATATAAGTAAGCACACATTCCCAGTCTTAGCACACAGCAGGGCCAACCACTCGGTTTAAAAATACAAACGTTAGGTTTCACATTTCTCAGCTATATCAACACATAGAATTTCTTTAATTTTATAATAGGCAATTTGCCTGATAGATAATAAAAGTGATTAAATGATATTACACATCTGAACACAAGGTTTTAAACTGTACATTCAGATGGGTAGTGAGAACATGAAAAGGGAATGTAGACTGTGAAACAGATGTACAATCCAAAGATTGTTTTCCCTTACCATTGAGTTATGCAAACAATTATCTTAGCTAAAAATGACTGGGCAGTGTGACAGGAATCACCAGTGCCTGAAAGAGACCGAGTGTCCATCCCAAATTGGTAACACTCATCCGATGTCAAGAGGTGACTAATAACACTTCAACCCCATTAAAACTTTGTGAGCATATCTGCCCTCTACCTTTCCCCAACTAACTCCATTTTTAAAAATATGATCTAATCTGAAAGATATGAAAATACAAAGCTAGGTTCTAGTCATCCCCAAAGGCAGGTTAATAATGCATTCAGATTCAAGTCATTATTCGCATTGATAAAACTGACCTACTTTTCATCTTTCGGGAGAAATCGTCCTATGGAATATTTTTTTCACATAAAAATGTGGCTTTCTCATGCCTTTCTTCTTTCAGACTATAATTAAAGCTGGCATATCACTTCAAAATGTTAAATGAAATTTGGTTCATTTTCAGGCCTGGCTTTTTTAATGAGTTAGCATCTCCACTGACTGAGACAAGCACGCTCACTGGTTCGCATGCCAGGGAATCTTTCTGACAGTTGTGATCATGATGCAGATGTTTTGCTTCGTGGGGATTTTCCAACAATGTCCCTAATGAAAATGCATGCCTACTTCTTGGCAAATAAAAGATTTTTCCAAACAAGAATTGCAAATGCCTTCACCCTATCATTGCGAATGTAAACAACCACTGTTTTCTCTACATCACTTTTGCTGACTTCTGTTGCCTCAATAAAGGGATTTACTTCTTTTCTGTTACCCTTTTTCCCTCTCTAGCTGCGATATGGAAGCAGGTTTTACAAAATCTTATGCGGCTCCAGAATGGAATGGAGGTAATCATAGGTGTAATTGTGCTCAAGTCTTACCAGTTGATTACTGAAAGTGATTTACCACTTCATCTCGGTCCTTATATCTTCTGCTCCGTTTTCAACACGGAAGTAGAGAGGTGTGACAGTATTCTTGGAGCTATGTGTAGGAATGCTTTTGGGGATTTAAAAAAGTAGACAGAAACAATGCAAGGAGAGCTGAGTAAATAATGCATTAACAAATATTTTTAAAAAGAAAAAAAAGTGCAAAATTTCATGGAGGTTTTGTCAAATGAAAATTCCAGATATGTTTTAAGGGGGGCAATGTAATAGCACATCCCTGATCCTCTGTCTCTTAAAGACTTTCCACACCCTCCTAAATGATACCTAGGCCTTCAATATAGGAGTTGTATTGTAGATGTGTCCATTGGAACTGGACTCCATTACTCTATATTTAGATTGAAGGTGGTTTCAAGGATTGCAAGAGACATTTCCCAGACGAGGGGTGAGTACTGCAATTACCTGTGGGTATGAGGACAGCATTTGGAATGTAATTAGGGACTATGCTAGTGTAGTCCTCTCTCCCCAGAAGGCCTGCCTATCCCCTCCTACCTANCTAGCTATTGGCTGGTCAGCTCTTTATTAACCAATCAGAAGGTGCCTACGTCTGTAAGGTGAACAGCAACCATTTTCACACAGTGTGATAAAATGTCCTGCAATGACATATTGCTTCACCCATTGTAGTATTAGCGAAAGTTTATTTGGTCATAGTAAACGCAGTTATAACCTCAGTCATTAGATAATTTACTTAGAAAGGGAACAAATGTGGAGATGATGCAGTCAGTAGAGTGTTTGTCTTCCAAAATTTGAGTTTATTCCTGTTGACCACAGAATAAAACTATGTGTGATGGGACAGACCTACAATCTTAGAACTGGGGAGATAGAGGTAGATGATCATTTCTTGGGAACTAATACCATAGGCTGTACTCTGACCTCTACATAAAGACACACACAAAAAATAAGGAATGGAGGAAGAAATGAAGGAAGGGAGCGAGAGAGGGAGGGAGGGAGGGAGGAAAGACCAAATCTTTCATTCATCTATGTTAAGATCCCATTTTAAAAGCATACTACTATCATCCAATCAGCCTTCAGTGCACCTAATATCATGAGTGATAAAGTTTCAATATATGAATTTTAGAAGGGGACATAAACATTAGACCATAGCAGTCAGTAAATAAAACAGTGGCTTTTCATCTTTCAATTATCTGTTCATATATGCAAGATGGCACATTTATAAAATAAATATGATACCACTTTTAAGATAATGTGAAGAGTATCAAATTCTTGGAACACTTTTTCTGTATTTAAAATATAAGACTATACTATCTAGATAAAATCAGAAGCAACTCTTGCATATGTACCTCATAGACCTATCACATAACTCTCTGCTATGGGCACCATCACGCTGTATCTGATTTCTAACCAAAAGAACTGCTTATCTAGGCTTGATATCCTTGTCCTTTGGAGATAACTTGTCACCTAACTGGTAGACAAACCATGCCAGGTTGTAAGCAGAGCTCCTCTGTATACCACCCTTTGTAACTAAGGACCAAGGGTCCTAAGAAATATTGAAGCAAGAAAATAGCAGAGCAGGACAGGGGGACCCAAGGGTGTATCTTCTTCTCACTACAGATCAACCAGAGTTAAGCCTTCCAGCAGGAAATTTACCTTACACAAGACCTTCACGTAAAGCCCAGTGACCCAGCTGGCAGTTCTGGTAGGTGTCCAGGTAAAAGCCATCTCTCCCACTTGTCTAGGTTTTCTGAGTGACCTCCTCCTCCTCCTCATCATCATCATCAAATATGGGCATGACTTCTGTCACTCTTTTGATAGAAATTTATAGATGTAAAGAACAGCTTCTCTCACTTGTTTGCCATCACGGGTGCCAGTTAAGTCACTTCAAGAAGAACATTCAGCTGGACAGGAGGACAGAAATGTCCAAATTTCTTCCACTTCATCAAGAGCAAGAATAAGGAACCAATGTGATTACACAAGAGCACAAATCCGATCCTCGTCTGTTCTATGAAGTGGAACACAGCTATTCTAAATCGTTCTCTGGACCATACAGAACACAGTTCAAGGAACACAAACCTTAGAAGTCAGAAATAATGTGAGAAACCAGACGCAGAAATTATTTTTAGACTTTTGAGATCTGGAATGTGTTTTTAGGCATGGGAAGACTCAGTTCTTTCAAGGTTGGCTGATGAAGAAAATGAAATTCCACAGCAACTCAGTACAGACCTAACAGACTTTTCTATCTGAATTGCCTTACTCAGAAGTATAATGACAACTCATTTGTATTTTAATAAATAAAGATTGCCTGAAGACAAGAACACAAAATAGCCACACTAGTCAGCCATAACAGGCCCGGCAGTGGTGGCACACACCTTTACTCCCAGTAGCCACACTCGTTAGCCTTAGAGTCAGGCGGTGGTGATGCACACCTTTATCCCAGCACTAAAAAGGAATAGGAGGTGGGTTGAAACAGGAACTCACTCTCTTTTCCCTCTGAAGATTTCATAGAAGTAAGAGCTCTCTAGTGGCTTGGTTACTTTGCTTTTCTGATCCTCAGTTTGAACCCCAATATCTGCCTCTAGGTTTTTAATATTCATGCTACACAGAGATCTATTGAAGAAGGTGGCAGAGGAGACTTTACACTCTTCGGTTGGGATTGAAATCTCTGATGGGTGTCAAGAAGATCCAGGATAGGGTGAATCTTCACATTATCAGCTTTCTAGTCATCCCAGTTAAGGAAGAAAGGGTGTTAGCTTCTTCCACAACATCCACACTGCAGAAATCACCCCCAAACTTCAAGATGTGGCACTGAACCTGCACACAGCACATCTTAATCTACCTCTTTCAAAGGATAAAATCGGCATGCCATTTGTGAAGAATAAGCCAATTAGTTCATCCAAATTCAAAGATATTTATAGCTTATTCAGCTGTTCTGGTTTCTGAAGGAATCAGTCCCTGCCAACATCGCTGGGAATGGACCATTCACAAACCCAAATGTACCCTAAGGATTTGTAAAACCTCTTTCAGGACTGGAAAGCAAATTCCATCAGAACAAAATAGTCACCAGACAATCAGCTTCACGGGGTGATTGTGTTGTTTAAGATGCTGTCCCAGCAATTATTTTGCTAAAGAAAAAGCCCAGAGATTTGTATGAACTCTGGACTATGATTTGGAGAGATTTTGCCTTACTATTTGAATAACATTACTTACATTCATTCTTTCAATGCTAAATTTTTTAGAATAGTCTTATTTCTAATATTGGACATATTCTCAACCTCTGAAACTCTGAAAATTAATCAATTATTAATGGTGAACTGTTACATTGCTTAATCTTTCTCTTATAATTTAAGGACAGTAAGAATCTAGCACTAAATTCTGATAAATAATTTCTTGCAAGTTAGGCATAAGTAAATTATATAGTGTTTGTTTTTTCTCTATCCAATTTCTTTCAGTCAGAATAAAGATCATGCATACTGTCACATGAATCAATGATTCATCCCTTTTATACTGTTGAGTAGTAATTCACTCTAGAGTTATACTTCTCTTTATTGATTCACCCATTGATGGTCATCTAGGTCTGTCCATCTGGAGTGGGGTTGCATTCAGCAATAATCTGTAAACAGATTAGATGAAATTTTTTATGCTGTTGCAGTTTGCAAAACTTCAAAGAATGGAAAATATATCAAGATCTGTTAATGTTGGGAATGCAGATACTTTTGACTCATAAATACATCCAAAGAGCTTTTCAAAGAAAGAGCGGTTAATATTGTAAAATCCAAGATTATTTGTGTTGTGGTAATACAAAAGGCTAAGTCAAAAGAGCATTAATATCCCTGTGAGTTCGAGGCCAGCCTGGCCTACAAAAGCTAGTCCAGAACAGCTAGGACTGTAATGCAGAAAAACCTTGTATCCAAAAAAAAGGACAATAATATATACCATGATCTCATAATTTCTAAGAGCACACTGAAAGATGTTTTTAAAAGGTTATAAGGGCATATAATAACAAGTGTTACTTTAAGTTGATAAGTGAAATAGAGAAGGAGTAAATACCAAGAGCTATTGCTGCTTGTTCTTTCAGGGGGAGTTACAGAAGTATTTCAATTTCTTGGTCGTACAGTTCTATGTTTTGCAGTTTCTGTAGTGTGGGTAAACTATTTTTTCCTTTAAAAATCACTTTTTTATTAAAAATTTCCACCTCCTCACCTCCTCCCATTTCCCTCCCCTCCTTCCCACTTCCCCTCCCCCTCACTCTCCAA
>LOEQ01003589.1:0-19999 GCA_001685075.1 Bramus lutescens | reverse complement strand
AGTTGAGATGGACAAAAGGATCAGGTGAGGGGGGAGAGAGAGCCTCCTCTTAATGAGCTAGGAGAGCAAATAAATTTTTAAAGAACTATCAAGGAAGTAAAATGCTGCTCTTTCCAGGCTAATATGGAAATTTGTTTGGCAGTCATTTCAGTAACCTGTAGACCACTGTAACAGTTTACCTCTGAGAACATCAGCTAGTTAATCTGAGTCAGCATTGACAGAGACTCAACCAAATGCATTGGAGAAATAAGGAGCCAACTACAAGTGCTGAGAGACTAGCCTTAAATCTTAGTAAATGGCTGTCGAATGGTAATTAATCAAATTTGGGGTTCTTTTTAATAACCTCTGACTCAAGCACTTAACAAAAGAATAATTAAAAGGATGAAATACTCCTTTAGACCTTTGATGGCAGATTTTTTTCCTACTTCATTCTTTCAGGAGATAATTAATAGTTCATTCTTCTCTCCAAAATAAAATTCCGCAGCATAATGCCAAAAGGACTTTTCATCTCCATGCATTATGTGATATATTTTACAACTTCATTATTTAAGCTCAAAATAATAAGCATATAGCATACACGCCAATATTTGTAACCTTTCTATTGACCAAGTATCTTCTTCAAACTATAGCATTGAATCACTTGCCACCCTTCGTTTCTGTAAGTCAAAGCAATTTTGTTATTACTGATAGAAAGATTTTATGACCTCCACACTAGACTGATAGAAGGAAAACTATTTTTATTTACTGTGGTCCCACAATTACTTCTACTGTTGTGTCTAAAACACCCATTAGTTGTGTTATCTGCTACTTTAGGTGTGCCATTAGGAGCCAGATCCCTTAAAACCTACTTAGTCAGCATTCCTTACGCATTTTCCAAACTGGCGGAGAGACAGGATGTATTGTGACACACACTCTCATGGTTCCTCAATGAGGTGCAAACTTAAATCCATGATACAGAAAATCTGGCCTGCTTTCAACAACCTCCTTATTCCAGGCTTGCCTCACCTCTTCTGTTTCGCCTTAGTTTTATCACATATTAAGTACCAATACATCATGAAAGCCGAATCATTAATTCTACAAATCTTAACTCACAGTTTCTCTAGAATACCAATTTCACCTCTGTGCTTCAGGTACTAATTGAGTATCCTGTTGGCTAATTGCAATGTTTAACCCTGGTCGTTCAAAAGTATAAACATGTATCATTAATAGCAACACACCTCCCAACTTGTTGGAATTCAAGCCAAGTGAAATACTATGATCTTAATTTAGAAAATTATCTATAAAATTTTGCCAAATTCAAGAAGTAACTGTCCATGTAACTTAATAATTTATTTTTAGCTAGTGATACATATGTACATACACGTGTGCATACATGCATACTTATAAAAACATTAAAAATATTGATAGAGTTTTATAAAATCAGAAATAAAAGAGCTGTTGCAGTTCATAAATATGGGCAGACAGATTAAAAACTTCTGATTAAGTGCAATTGTTTCCCCTGTCCCAAGACACACACACACGTAAAAAGTATATTTGGTTTAAATCATTAACATAATTGACTCACCAGTTGTAATAGAGAGCACCCATCCTTCTACAATGAAAATTTGCTGCCCTATCAGTAATGAAAGAACTGATGTTCCTGACATATCCTTACACATTCTTTTCTTACGTGACTGTTTTAGGTGTATCAATACATGCATGAAACGATCACTGTTAATGGCTGCCCCGAATTCCGTGCAAGGGCCACAGCAAAGGTAAGACTTGAGCAACTTTAAAAGTATACTTGACCCCAGTGATGTAGTAATTGATTGTGCGCGTGTGTGTTTCAGGTATTCTCGTGTGTACACTGTAAGAGAATTTAGACCTCAGTGGCAGCCCAGAGTCTAGAACCAGTACTCCTTACCAGGTAAAAATCCTAATGGAAAAATTGACCTTTTTCTGCTGCTTCTGTAGCTTAAGGAAGGAGAATGATGTCATTAAGCTCACTAAATGTCCATTTGGCACAAGCAAATCTGCTGCTTCACTGTGTCAAGTTCTACATGGTCTCTGGTACATCCTGCAGATGCAAAAGAGCCCATGTCCTCCGGAGAGCATGAGAACGCATTTGCACAGGTCAAAAGCCCCCGATGTAAGTTAGACACGAAAGGCTTCACCTGACACCAGTGAGCCAGAGATCTTTGTTATTCAGCTGGGCAATGGGTAATTTGCTTGGTGGCAGGTACCACTTTTGTTCTTTAAAGGATCAAACCCAGGGACTACCGAGGTCCCCTTGGAAAGAGTACAGAAAGAGGATCGTGACATTTTTCAGAAGATGGATTACTAGGAAACAATAGTGGTAATCTGAAGTCACTCCTGCAGGTCCGCACCTCCTATTTTACACATACAGAAATGTTTTAACAGAATGTAACTTTCTTTGTAAAGGGCGTGTAACTTCCTGATAATGATACCAAGAAGTGAGAATACTCAGAATCTTTCATTCAACTCCTTTGCGTTATATCACCTGTTCTTTGAGTTCTCCCCGATATTTTCAGTTTTCATTCTGTAACTAAATATTGTGGATTTTTAAGTTTCTTTTTCCCTCCCTAACCCCGGCAAATAGAGGGTATGATTACCATTACATCCTGCTTTGCTTGTTCTGAAGTGGAACCCATGTATAAAAATGATCCCTACATGGTTTAATTAAGGGGAAAGGGAATTATGTAGTGTTTTACCATTCTCATTTCTTATTCATGTAGAACAGCAGGATAGCAGCATAATGTTGCAGCGGCGCAATATTTTCTGGTTGTTTCTGGGCTGTCGGCATTGCATCCATGTCAGCCATTGAAGCCTTTGCATGACAGCAGGGTTTGCATGCGCAAATGCATGTAGCTAAAACCAAGCCATTATGTCCATGTCCGTCACTATCTTTCATTAAATGCAGGCAGTAGCATAATGCTAAGTTGATGTGATAATGTTGTGTGTGGGAAAAGAATGTACAGTAGTTGGGAATCAATATTTTCACAGTGTTGAGAGTAAATCACTTTATGCTAGGCATCTAATCAACTGTGGTTAAGGCAGGCTAATGGAAGTGCAATACAAGAAGCAGGCAGAGAATCTTTTCTTGATTGAAACTACTATGTTATTCATATTGGGTGGGAGCTAATGGTAAGTTGATCTCTTGAATTTGAAGAAACTAATGTGTTAATTTTAAAATAGACTTATGACCATATTACATAACATTTTGTATACCTAGGTATAAAACCCCAAGCTGTTCAGTCTGTCTGTGTCATTATACTAGCTGAAATGTTCATACAGAATTAAGAGAGATATGATCCAAGGCCTAATAAGATGTTGTTCATAGTAATATGGAATATTGGTAGAACAATAATACATTTTTATCCAGCACATAATTTTAATTTTCTTTTAGACATTCTGAATTAAAAAAAAATTAAGAACCCTTACACTTACTAAACCAGTGCTTCAGTGATAGCAAGATTACATGTATTTTTATGACCATATGTGTACAAAAGTGCTCATCAGCTTATTTAATAGGTATTGATGAACATATATGTGCAGGCAAAAACATAGACTGTGTGCCATAGCAAAAGCATGATACAGCCTGCCCGTGAAATGCGTGTGGTCAACATGCATTCAACAGTTATACCAAGTAGTATGTGTACTGAGTCTGTTTGTAGTCCTTGACCAGGATTTCCATGTAGCTGACAGAACTCTGAAACATTCTACAGTGTCTTTGTTTTCAGTTTTACTTTTCAGAGTAGATAAACCTTACAAAGAAACACATAACTAGCTGAGGATTTACCAAAGAAAATAGTCATATACAGCATCTAAAAGAAGACATTCTGTGTTCTTCGTTCTGCAGGAGACAGCTAGAGAGATGTCTAAGAAGTTGCCCCCTGAAGACCATTTACGTAGCCTTATTTCCCCTGTTTTATTACCAAACGACCATCTTTTCTTTCAGGCAACAGTTGCAGCATTTGCAGCCAGCGAAGGTCACTCCCACCCTCGGGTAGTCGAACTACCAAAGACTGATGAAGGCCTGGGTTTCAACGTGATGGGAGGAAAGGAACAGAATTCCCCAATTTATATCTCCCGAATCATCCCCGGAGGGGTAGCTGAAAGACATGGAGGGCTGAAGAGAGGTGACCAGCTGCTTTCAGTGAATGGAGTGGTATGTTGATAAAATACGGAATTTTTTTTTCTCCCTGTACGTGCTTTCTCCTACCCCTACCAATGAAGCCAGTTTTGAAAATCTAGTACAGACAGTAATTTTATACCCATATCCAACCAGTTTCCCAGGATTGAATGGGTATAAACCGATAAAGGCAATAATTCTATATTCTTATGTCTCACTTCATCCTGCACACGTATGATAAATGTCAACAGAAAATAATTCCAAGAAATAGAATTTCCCCCTCAGCATATTGCTATTAAATTAGTATTTAATAGAATGCAATTTCAATGTCGTTTTCATCCTAAATTCCTATAAGCGGTTGGGTTTGAGGTTTTGCCTTGATTTTGTTTGTTTCAGTGCTATGCATTGTGCTCACAGCCATGTATATGAGCATAGGTGAGTACCACACCAGCACACCACAACCCCACCCCAAGAAATAGCATCTTGGGAAACAAATAGCTACTTTCCTTTATCTTCCACTTGTATCAGACATAACCAATCCAAGATCATGAGTTCCAGGACTTGAATTTATGAAAATACACTTACCCCTTGACCTATAAATGTTTACTAAAAGAACTTAAGGTTTGACATTTAAGCTAGATATCAGTTCTTTGTAGCTGCATTGGTTTATGCTCAAAACACAATACTTAACATATTATGTTTGAAATTAGACATTTTATTGCTAACTATAGAATAATTTCTCTGTTTATATCTGTACTCTTATCTGCATTTGTTTATATTTAAAAAATAAAAACTTATTTCATACTATAAAAATAGCTGTTTTATATTAGCAAAAGCTATTCCACTGGACTCTGCTGTTCTCTAATGAACATCAAAACTAGCAGTCCATGAATATTTGATATCATTATTGCAATCCCCCAAATTACCACTCCCTCTCCTTTCTCTAGGAGAGAGTGCTTTGAGATAAGTGTCTTACTGACCTTTCAATAACTCTTGCTTTTCTAAGCTTGTAGCCAGTGATAATTTTAGAGCCCAGCTTTCTGATAGAGGATCCCAAGCAGGGACAAACATTAGGAGGATACACAATAAGTTAGGTCTCGGGTTACTAATTTATCATTTCTCTGAGTGTACTTTGCAGATCTAAAGAATGTGCAGGTTTAAAAATAGGAAGAAGGGTAGCAAAAAAAATAGCACTCCAATGTGTGCATACTCATTGTAGTTGTACAAAGTAGCCATAGCCATTTGACATCAATCATCAATCCAGTAGGTAAACTGACTTTGAACTCTATCAGGGGAGCAAACAGACTCTGCTTAACCCACGTGTTTGCAAGGAGCACAGTGCATGGGCTCCAAGCATTTCACAATCAGGCATCTATTCTTGCAGTGACCTTGTGGTGAACCTGGGAAGCAGCAGGGAGCATTGCAACAATGAAATCAAACAGACCTAGTTTTACCATTATTTTTACAGTCTAATTGTATCTAATCCCCAGCTTTGCTATCTCAAAGGCAAGCAGGCAGAATAGTCGCTAATTGTAAGAGCCCTGGCGAAAATTAGTGAGGCCACCTATCTACCGGAAATCATCCTGTGACATTTGGTCTTATGCACCTTTGGTAAGTAATGGTGACCAGTAAAGAAGGCTGAAGCAAGTGCGATTTTTAAAGTGCCAGGAGTATGCTTTTATTAATGTGGTGAAAAGAAACCTTAAAGAAAATTCTGCTGTACATTTGCAAATTAGCATGTATTTATTAATAAGAAAATTGCCATCACCTCTCTTCAGTGAAGCTGGTGAGGTCCCACTTCTCTGTCCATTCGGGTGTTCGAGCCATGAACTTGGAGGAAAGGTATATCTGACTCAGGAATATTCCAGGGTCAATTTTTTTGTCCTTATATAAACAGAGAACCATAAATTCTATTAAGCATACAGTTTAACTTTTATCTTATGTTCCCATTCTTGCTAACCCCATGGACAGGATTCTTACACCCCATTTATGTTTCCAGCGACTCTAGAGTCCACGTTTACTTAAAAGCTGCAATTTACTAAAGTTTCCATTTATTGGCCATATCACGTTAGTGAGCGAGGCACTAATTTCAAAAGAGTGTGTTAAATTTCCGACACAGTTTGTTAAAGAGAAAACTATCATTCGTTCCTTGTAGTCAGTCAAACAAATGCTCACACTTGTCTTGGCTAGAGTGTTGCTCTGGATATAGTGCTAGATCACTGCCCTCTCCGTAGCCTGGTTTATCAAGCTTAGAGGTACAACTTAAAATACTGCACCTCCTTACAACACATGGTAGCAATCACCTATTTTAATGTGTTGAAGAGTAAATCATATATACATGTATCTATGGAGCAACAATTAGTGAAACCAAAAAGGGCCCGGAATTTAAAAGAGAGCAAGGGGAAAATATAAGGAGGGCTTGCAAGAGAGAGAAAAATAGAAGGAGGGAAATATTAATCTCAAAAAAAGAAATATTTTTAAAGTAAATCAGAAAGAAAGTTTTGTCCATTTTATCGGATGCTCATCTCAAGGTATTTTTCTATAATGAGAAACAGCATGACTTACTGCCTTGCTCCAAGTCACAGAACAGTAGCTGATGCAAGTCCAGGAGCCTGGGCCTTTAGCTCCGGGTCCAGAGGTCCTTTCAGTAGAAAGAATTTCATGCAAGTCACGGTATTTAGCGAAAATGGGGTTGGAGACCCTGAAATTGAAAGACCAAAAACAAACGAAACACAAGGTTAGCAAATGATCAAGTGACAGCAGTGCCTGCTTTAAATCAAGGTCCTGCCTGGGAAGATGCATATGGAAGATTTTCAGGAAATAGCACTCTAAGCTGCGAATTTTTCAAAGAAGTGATTTGAAAGCCTGAGGCACTTTGGTAATCATTCTGAGAACAATTCCCTACTGATTTAATTAAATGTTAAATTATCCTATGGACCTAAGAATCTTAAATGATGTTTCTAATGGCATCATTATTTTGTTATTTTTGCAGCTTGGTTTCTTTTAGAAATCATATGCTATGATATCTGCCAAAATTTATCATTAACACAGCGATGATATCATGAAATGCCAGGTAATAAAAGGAGAGAGAGGGGAGATCAATAAGTGGAAATAAAGAAAGGATACAGCAATTGAGCAATTGATTTTTTTCTTCCTATAAGTCAAAACAGAGGGAAACTCATAACAGTTCAACTATTTTTTTTATCATTTCTGCTAGAAAAGAGATTTCCCATGAGGTTCTTACAAATGAGACATTGAATCACCTAATCTAGCTTCATTGAAAATACAGAGTCATTTTGTGTAGCCACTTCTTGTGTCAAGCCTTAGCAAAAAGTAATAGCTAAATTAAAATTTAACATTGATAGGAGGTCAAAATGCTGCAGTTAGAATCTATAGCTCTCTAATGGTCTCCTGTTCACCCTTTTATGTGCAAGACTTTCTCAAGGACAATTTCTAAAGATTGCAGCCAGTGTGGACCCAATAGGAAAATAAATATATTTAGTGATGGAGCCAAGATAAAAGAAAATCTCAATAGTCGGCACAATAGGAGTCACCTAAGAAGGCTCTTCATGAAGACCTGCTATGATGCCAAAGACTATGTATGCACACAATCAGGGAGACATGGCTAAATATTGAAGCTTGAAAAACATACTCAGGGGATAGTAACTGATTTCAAAATCAACATAAAGTAAACTAGGATAAAAAGCTAAAGAGAAAAACAAAACCATGCTAATGTGTTTATAGGAACATGGATTCCAATATCTTTGACAGACACAAAGATCTTGGTGCAGCCCTTGACTGTGGGGTGTTATGGTCAGTCCATATACTGGAGTCTGACCTAGTGAACACAACCATAACTTAGCATGTTTCCCTGAGGCACACATTATTAAGAAAGATTTAAATCATTGGGCCAGAGAAGAGAGAGCTCAAGAGAATGATGATTTCTCCAGGTGACCTCCGTTCTGCCCAGTCCCGAGTGACAGAACCAAGACCAGTGCATGGAGGTTGTAGGGAAAGCAGAGTCTTGCTTTCGTAACAAAGACCTTGTAAAGCCAGCGGAACAGAAGGAGATCCACCCATTGAGAGTACGTGTTCATTGTCTGAAGTTTCAATCAGCGATTAGAGACCATCTGCTGCTCAGTATTTCAAAATACAGTAATGGGTACATTGTTGTATCAGGATCAAAGGTCCCTGCCATCTCTGTGACTCTGATTTGATAGCTTAGATGAAATTTTTGTTGATTCCACTGTACACACCAGTTCCCCCACACATACCACCATATATTCTGAAGCTGAATGTATGTACAACCTATCGTCTATGGATATTGTCCTTCAATAAAAGAATTAAAAGTTTATGGCACTAAATAAACTTCATTATGTTTAGTACCTTAAAGTTTTTAAATGTGTTTACATATTATTTTCCATTGTTTGCCCATAACAGTCTCACAAAATGGGAAGGACATTCTGCACTGCATGCATGCACACACACACACACACACACACACACACACACACACAAAGAAACACAGAGAGAGAGAAACACATTTACCTAAACTCACAGACCCACGATAAACATATAAAATACATTTCAGTCTTTACTATAGTGTTAATTGATTATCAAGTATAAACAGTGATTGTTCAAAAATCAATCCCAATATCCCAATTAAATGTGAATGAACAATGTAGCTACAACAACGACAATTTCCTGGGGTTCTTGTTATCTTATAGTCTTGTAAGATGTTACTATGGAGCAAAGCTGGGTAAAGGTACAGGAGAGGTCCCTGTACACTTCTTCATCATTTTATGCAGCTATAATTAGTTTATATTATTTTTTAAAAGGAGAAACTTCAAAATAGTCACCTTCAAATACAATAGCCTCCTGGTACTATTGGGAAAAGAGAAAGGGAGCAAATATAGCAAATACAGCAACGGACAGAAAGAAAGATAAAACAGAAACATGAGAACTCTAATCACACGCCCTGTTGAGATGAAGCCTGGCTACCTTTGGAAATCCAGAGATTGCCTCAGAGCCCCTCCCTGGCAGGACAATCGCAATTACATTTGCTTCTCTGTAGTTAAACCTAAATCAAGTTGTTGATACAGTGCGTGCACCTTGATAATTACGTTTTAAGCACAGCAGACGAATGAATAAAAATGTGGGAAAGCAGGAGAATAAATAGTTTCCTTGGTACCTGGCCCTTTCCCCGTTTTATAAAAGCCTATGCCAAGTCAAGGGTGAGATTCACAGCTCAAATCAGCTACACAGAGTGCTGTCAGGTGGACAGTAAAGATTAATCTAGAATTTGTGCTGCTGTTGGGATTGAAGCTCCGTGCTAAAGAGCTTGCCTAGCTTATACAAGGCCCTGAATTTGATACCCTGCAGAAACAGAACAAAACAAGAATCAAATTTGGACCTGTGGGCTTTAGCATCCCAGCAGAAAAAAACTTGAACTCAAACCTTATCCGTGTGTTCTTGGAATGAAGATTACAAAATAACCCAGGGTTTTTTTTTTAATTCCTATGAAATGTATCACAAGGCATTTCTATGAGTTGACATTCTACAATAAAACCCATGCACCATGGGCAGCAATAATTTTTCCCCATTGTCTCATGTCCAGTTCTAGAACTGGCGCGGTGCCTGATGAATGATGCTCCATAAATATTTTTGGATGCCAGGCACCACTGTAAGGACTTTACATAATGAATGTATTATTTTCCTCATAGTGATCTTTTGTGGCAAGCACTGTTAATACCATTTCTGTTTTATAAATAAGGAAAGAGAGAGATCCAGTACCTTAGGCAAGCTCCTTATGACTATTGAATGGAAGAGCTGGAGTTCCAACTCAGCCACCTTTATAATTTAAATGTAAATAAATATTACAGCCATAGATAAGTTGTCCTTTCACGCATGATATAGAAAATATCAAGACTTCTTAACCTTTCTAGTTTTATACATTGGTTGAGGAGAAGGTGAAGTGTTTTTCTCAGCTACTCTCTTTTGACCTTTCAAAAGTTAAGAGCCACAATAAAGGTCGTAATATTTAAATAAAAAAACAAGTGCGCTTTAATTCAAATGTCTCTGGGTACTGATGAGTGAGGGACAAACCTTCCATCTGATTGTGTCTAAAATTGTTTCGTGCTGTCCTCGCCCATCGGTGTACATTTAGTGGATACCCCAGTGTGGCCTGAACAGCTAACCACCTTCCCTCAGCTAAGTGAGCAACACTGATTCACGACCACTGTGCAAATGGATTTGGGTCTTAGCAGGACTGGCAAGGGGAGCCAAGGGCTTCCACCCTCAGTTTCCCGAAGGGCTCAGAATGAGGATCCCAAACTTCATTCTCGGCTCCCAGGTCTGAAATGGAGCTATTATCACACCCTCTCTCTGCATATGAGCCATTTGCAGGTTTCTAACTGCTCTTGACAGCCAAGCGTGGGAGATTGCTTGGCTTGGAGTCAAACAGGCGTGCAAACTGGAATTTCAGTTACGTATGGAACATTTCGGTTCTCAGAATGACATCATATGACACCTCACTCACACTTGTGAATGGGCCAAGGGATGTACAATTTTGTTGCTTCACAGTCCCCTTTGGAATGACACAGGAACTGTGGTTTGAGCTACTGGAGGCTTGCAACACTGAGCCGGCTTGACACTGCCCCCTGCAGGAGGAGCCACCTCCTGACAGAGATCTCTAACTGGAAAAACAGAAGGAAATATTGCACTGTTTCCATAGAAGAAAGAACTTCAAGCTGCAGGCCAAGACCACCATATCTCCCCCATGACTTTGGTCTGCAAACCTAGCATCAGGAAACCCACCTTGTACCTCTTAGGAAAACCTTTGGGATTGCACTGATAAAACTCACCAAACGTAGAAATTGACAGAACATATGACCAGGCAGGCAGCATTACAGGACCAGCCATCAGTCGAAGGAGGCATTGCCATCCTGGGTCACAGCAGCTGAATCTCAGCTTGCATTGCGAATGGCGTGTGTCTGTCTGACTATTCGATTCAGTGTCTGGTGTAACCCTTCCCCTAGTTATTTTTTGCCATTTATTATTTGTGGTTTTCTTCACTATTGTTATGTTAGCAATGCTTTTCATTCATTCAGTTATTTGTAGAACAATTATTCTGTGCCAGCTGCCAAGCTGAGTCCTGGATACAGATCAGGGAATGAAAGCAAACATCCTATGGCCCCCATGGAACTTTGTCTGACAGACAGTAAGAAGACATAGATGACAGAAGCAAAAATATACATGCAAATGTATATGTAACCATGATGAGCTAGTTACCTGGGACTTTCTCAACCTAAGGAAAGTTCCCCCAAAGATTCTGCCCAGCTCCATATTGGTCAGAGCAATCTGGTTCTTACTTTGTGTGTGTATTACTTTCCTACAGCCCCTGTAATAGATCACCATGTACTTATGTACTTGATGGTTTAAATGACAGGAACTGATTCTGTCACAGTTCTGAGGATCAGAAGTCCCAAATTAGTTTTTGTTGGCCCCAAACTAACCAGACAACAGACCTGTGCTCCACCTAGATTCTCAAGGAAAGAATCTTGCTTTGTTTTGTTTTGTTTCTTTTAGTTTCTGGGGGATGTCTTTATTATTCCATTGTAATTGGCCCATTCCAGTCTTTTTCATCATGGTAACATTGCTTCCTTTGTCATACCCAATCTCCCTCTCCTTGCACAGTATTAGAATGCCTATGACCGCAGTTCAGATCCACTAAGATAATGTCGTACAATCTCAAAATTACTTACCTCAAAATTTTCGACATTTATGGGTTCTAAGAGTATGGTATAGTGTCTCTGAGCCCTTACCTACTCTTTTATTTCATGCAAACATCACAAACCCAGAATGTCCTGCCAAACTAAGGAATAAGACGAGTTTTCTACCATCCACAGGGATGTTGGTTTTCCATTCTCAGCCAGCAGGTACTGAGTCTTTCCTACTGCACCATGGGTGAGTTCCTTCTTCCTTCCCAATTTGGGTGGTTTGCTACTTCAATTTCCATCCATTCTATGGAGGGAAACCTGTGTGCCGCAGAGGTGAGAATGGAGCCAGTGAACCTGAAGTCAGATCAAAGACAAAATGTAGTTCTCGCTTTTAGTAACTGTAGTATTTCAGGGATCATGACTCACAGTTAACTGACTAGCTAACTAGTCAGTTAACTAATTAATATAGACAAGGTCTCCAACCCAGGATAACTGAACTCCTAAGCCTCATGTTTCCACCTCACAAATCCTGGAATTCCAGACACACAGGATATCAGGGATTGAGCTGAGAGCTCCAGTCATACAAACACTCTACCAGTAAACCTAATTCCACTGACATCTGCTTCAAGTAACTTTATTCCTCATTCTTTTTAGTAAAATAAAGTAATAGAACATTCCAGCAATAGCCAACAGCTTTCAGCAAGACGTTCTCAAATTCACGGCCTCTTCTTCGGCAATTGTTATTGAGGTAGAAGACAGACAGTCAGATAAATAATAAATATAATCGACTTAATCCAGTTAGTGTTGTCTGTACTTACATACTTAATTTAATAATTAGCTTGGAGGGCATATTTTTACTACATACACATTCCACTACATTAAATCGTTAATGATAGCATCCCTAGCTATAGGTTTAGAAACAAAGTTGCCCCAAGTGTAGTAACAACATTTATCAAAAAGAAAGTGAAAGGGCTTCATTTCCTTAGAGATCAACCAGGCCAGTCACTCGGGAAGTACTCTAGAAACACCAGGCTATTTAACTAACACAGTCTCCGTAAGGCATAAAATTAGTGTAACTCATGGAGTTCAATGAATTGTTAATTCTTCTTAAATCTTAGTGTCTTTGTTGCTAGCAAATGATAATAATAGTAGCTACTTAGTTTCTATACTTTTAATATTTATACAGCATAGTGCAAATTAGGAATCTACTCTAAGTGCTAAGCAAATTGTGTTTGTTTTTGCTGTTGTTTCCTAATGAAGGCTGAAGTCATGAAGTTTTAAGAACAAATAGGAATCTTTAAAAAGTAATCACCTATTTCAGTTTCAAAATCATTGGTGAACATTAACTAAACCATTAAGTTTAGATATTATTTGTCCAAATGCTATTGGGAATCCCTGGCATTGTTTTAATCACTGAATGAAATAAAAATTAAAGGCACTTATCTCTGATTTCACCTAAAGACATGGAGAAGAAACTGGTAGAAAAATAGATCAGCTTTGTAACATAGATTATTTTAAGACTATTAAGGTCTGAGCTGTATCCTTAAGCCAAGCAAGGGAAGTGAGGTGGACCAGGCAAACAGTTCTCCGTGGAGCAGTACATGCTGAACTGTGAGGATGGTTAGAAACCACCCTGGTCAAAACATGGAGATTCCGGCATTAGAGAAAATCCTGAGTCCTTTTGTTTAGACTCCCAAGGATCCACAATTGAGTGCACAAAATACAAGTACAGGCACACCTAGATAGGTGACTTACCCTAAGTTGTAGATTTTGGCCTCGGGACACAGAGCAATTTTAAGCAAGAATAACACATAATCCAATCTGAATCTTGAAGTCATTCCTGAGATTACAGGGTTTACAGAGCAGCCTCGAAGGAAACCGAATTGGAGGGACGCAAGGCAACCAGGCTAAGAAATAACTGAATGCCAAGAGAAGAACCAAACCTCAGTATGAATCTGTCATGGAGGAAATAATAGTATTTCTTTGTTACAACAGAATGCTGTTTAGGGGAGGGGGAGAAGAAAAAAATCAATAGAGTTGTACCAAAGAAATACAAAGCGGACTCATTTGACTTTCAGAAAAATTCCTGCTTCGATTGATTCGTAACTCCCTCTGCCGTCTCTCATCCGTCAAGATTGAAAGCACTGCAGTTTTTCATCGCAGGAGCCACTCAATGAAAAGCAAGACTTGAACATTAAATATTTTGCAATCTCTCCTTACCATTTCTCAGTCAAACATTATTCCCTAAAAATATGGATTTGTAGCCAAGAGACCCGAGTATGAATTACTTCTCAGGCGTGTTACTGACACACAGGCAGCAAAACATGAACCGCCGTGGGGGAGTGGCGGGAGAAGAAAATGCCCCCCTCCAGTTCACTGGCGACAGCGGCAGGAAACCCTGTACTGTCACTGTCTGTGTCTCGGGAGGAAAGAGACCTGGGACTGTTCAAGCAGTGTCACGGAGTCAGTCTATTCAAACACCCCACAGGCCACACTTCTGAACCCATGATCCCTAATGGAATTCAGCTGAAGTCCTTTCCTTTTCCTCAAATTGCTTAGGCAATTACAGTTTTAATTTTCTGTTACTTCAGATCAGTTTAAAGCAAAGCCTCAAAAAAGCAGTGTTTAAACCACATCATCATTTGCTCTGCCTTCTTTGGTTTACTACAGGATGTTATAGATCCACCAGACAGTTTTCCTCAACATTCACAAAGAGACAAACACACAGAAGTGCATGTGCGCGTGCGCACACACATGCACACACACACATACACACACAAAGACTAAAATTAGAGAAAAATAAAGTTCTTTATTATTTCCTTTATTCTATTACTCTAGTTTATTCCCTCCTCCCCCAGGGAAATACCTTCATGATGGATAATTACCCAAACATCTTTTTGCGTTGAAGTATACACACATACAGATAGACACAGACACACACACACATTCACACATGCGCACGTACACATACTTACATTTTTCCTATTTTAGAGTCTCTTTCATGTTTTTCTTTTCTTTTCTTTCTTTTTTTTTTTTAGTATATAGAGGAGAGAGTGTGAGTAGTGACTACTGAAAGGCCAGGCTCTAGCAATAGAGTCATGATTCATTAAAGGTGTGTGCGGTCCTGGAAATTTTCCTACCCCTTACATAATCTGTTTCTTTATTTGTAAAACAGGGTTGTTAAGATCCTTTGGCATATGTAAAGCATCAGAAAAGTGCCTGATCATAAACGTCCAATGAATGGTGAATAATATTATCATTAAGGTTTCTAATGGATGGTTTTGTGTATATTTATTCTTCTTTAATTGACTTTCTTGATCAGAAATGAGTCTTAGAGAACCGGTTTTATCAGTGTGCACACTTTCCCTTAACCTAGTGCATAATCTGTGACCCATGAATTCCATGATGGATGCATCCATTCTCAGTTGTTAGATATTGGCTTTATCACTCAACTGCTTTTTCTTTGCTTATTTGTTTGGATTTAAAAAGAAAAACAGCACTTTGAGTTGAGCAGGAAAGTTAAATTATGGAGACCAAGTATCATGTGGAAGGGGATTTGAACACTGAGTGAGAACTTACTGAAACAAGGAAACAAATAAAGACTATTGTAGGCTCAATGATTAAAACTAAGAGATTATGGAATCTTACAACTTTATGGTAAAATCAACATGGTGTTATATCAGTAAGAAAGATGAATATTAGGATGTGAATTTATGGAAGTTTCTAGATGCTTAAGATATTTTAATGCTCATTTCTAGAAACGAGCACCACTCTTAGGGTACCATAGAGCTTGTTATATTTAACAGACTTACGCTTCAAAGCTGGCGCACTCCACGTTAGGTAGGCAAATGCTGGGTGAGCATTGTATACTATTCTTAAATTGAGGGGAAAAGTAGTAACATAGCTAAATCCCTGAAACTGGGGACAGTGTCTACCAGGGCTATGTTGTTATTACTTTCCAATAGATTTTAAATCAAAGCATACAAAACAAGATGACTCAGAGAGGACATAAATAAATAAAGAGCAGACTAGCTCTCCCTCTTTCCACATTCCTTAGTTACCTGTAGTTCTCTGGGTAGCGTTGTGGCCTCTCCTAGGTCTCTCCCCAGCTCTCCTCGCTTAGCCTGTCTATTGCTATCTTTGTTCAGCTCAACTTTAGGCAGCTCAAGTCCTGTTGGTAAAATTTTATGGGTGTGGCTTCTGACATTACTGAGAGACACAATCTCACAGCAAATCCCCTAATCCTCTCTCTGACTCTTACAATCTTTCTGACCGCCCCACCCCCCGAAATGATTCCTGAGCTTTACCTGTGGGGTGTAATGTATCCCAAAGAGCACACCAATTAATTAATTATGCAGTAACAAATGGTCAGCCCTTAACATAAACATACAAGTACCATTATATAGACTAAGCAGATTGTATTTATACGTATGTAACAACAGTTAACAAAAAGGGGGGGAAATGAATTTGAAAGAGAGCAAAGAGGTGTTATGTGAGGTTTATAGAGAGAAGAAAGGGAAGGAGAAAATGATGTAATTATGTTATAATCTCAAAGGAAATGAAAGAAATAATTAAAACAGGAGGAGGAGCAGAAAGACCGATATGTACTGGTAAATGAACATCAGCCAAGATTGGGAGATAATTGGGTATGGGTTGAGGAAGGAGTTAAAGATGCCTTCAGTGCATAATCCTGTTACATGAGCAGCTAAAGAAGGAGGCACGGGGTGAGTTGAAAGGAATTTTTGAAAGTTTGAGAAAGTTAGAACATTTAAAATAACTGAAAATTCTTAATATAAATCAATGGTGATAAATGCCAAGACTCATCTTTGGCTATGCACTTAATCGGAAAACGAAGGAACTTGCATCTAGAGCCAAGAGATGATGGACAGTAAAGTTGACATATTCTCTAAGTTTTTACTGCTGCAAGAAGGCAGCTGCAATGTTGAGTCCCTGAAATTAAATTAAATGTTATTACATGCTACCACTATTCATGCTACCCAGTAACAGAAATGTCTGTTATACACTTCTCCAGAAATATATTTGACAACCCCAGGCTCAGGGAACTGGTGCCTAGACACACTGTGATTCTCCCCTACGTCCCATGCTAATTGTCTGGGTGTCCAGGATTCCAAAACAGTTAGATATTAAAGTGGATCTTTTGAAGGAGACAGCTAAAATATTGCAGCCACCGGTTGTTTCTATGATACCCTTTAGAAAACTATTAATTCAATGAGATTGACAGAGTGCAATTATATTAGACGAAACTAATAAATTCCAATTAAATGAATACTAGATGTCATTGCCACATAACAGATGCTGTTGTCTGGGAGAGAACACAAAAGGACCTGTGTTTAGGATAACAGAATTTCATAAAGAGACATCCTAAAGGCTCCACCCTCCTTTCTAGGTTGTGGAATCTCTCACAAATTTAGACCTATACCAATTATAATGACAAACAACTCGCCCTAAAAACCAGCAGGGAAGACCGAAAATTGGAGCTTTCAATTTGGCCTCGTGGCTGTCAGCCAGTACCTGGTTTACAGAATTCAAAGCATTCCAAAGCTCCCACCTGTGTGAACCATCCTCAGGATGGTGGGGAAGAAAAGGAGATAATGTCTCATAATACTATATCAGCATTTGTTCCTTTGGCAGAGAGAGCAGAAATGACTTGGGTGTGCCCAATGTTCTTCTTTCAACCTTCCCACAGGTCTGCCCTTCTCTGTTCTTCAGGCAGTCATGTTTATGTCCAATGACCAATTCTTTCCTAAACAGTTGCTTCTCCTCTGAAAATTCCATCTCCCTGGAGGACATTACTTATTTTTTTTCAAATTAATGAATTAATGCTGTGTACCAGGTATAGCTGTGCCTTGTTGCAACTCTACCACATCTTCCCAAGTCTTAACGAGTAATCATTTCAGTTTCCCTGGAATCAAATCTCTGGATCATTGCGTGCTAAAGCCAGAAAAGCAGGAACCTGGAAACTGGGACAGAGGGAAGGTCACATTCTAAAGATTACAGTTAAGTTGGCATATCTTTGAACACCCAGCCATCTTGAGGCTAATCTCCAACCTTTCTCTCTGTCACACAGGGTTTGCTCGGTGTTTGTGATCTTATTGAGGAATGACACTAAATTTTGTTCCTAAATGATTTGGGGCTCTTTATCTAGAGCTATAGTAGTGTTGAGTACTGGAAGACAGCTTGGGGGTGAAGGTGGAGAGAGACCCACCATTGCTGCCAGCACTCTCAGGCCCCAGTGGTCATCCAGACCAGAAAGGCAAAGGGGAGAATCAGAAATCAGGACACTTCAGGCTTGAAGGGGTATTTGGAGGTTTTTGTTTTTGTTTTTGTTTTAGCAGAGGGGGGCAGTGAGGAAAGGAGAGAGAGAGAGAGAGAGAGAGAGAGAGAGAGAGAGGAAAGAACATAAAGTTTGGTGGGTAGGGCAATGGGGAAGACCTGGGAGGAGTTGGAGAAGAAAATGTACATGATAAAAGTATAAAAATACATTGTATGGAGAAAAATTAAATGAAAAACATAAAAAGGGAAGGCAATCTCTGTGGATTTGGTATCTGAGCAACAAGCACCTGGAGAACATAGGTGGGCATAAAATCTCCCTTGAAACCCCATTGCAAATAGGTTCCTGGAATCTCAACTTCTTTCATGCAACCTGCAAGGTCAGTGACCAGAAAACAAATGACCCTACAACAGCACTGGATTCATCTCGAGGAAGAAAATACTTATAGCTGGGAGGGGTTCTCTAAGTCTAAAAACCCGATAAATTTAGAAAAATGAGTGAAGGTGACTGACAAGTTTCCTAGTTGGGAATGAGGTTGGTTGTTGCTGGGAATCATCAGGGAGTGGTGAGTGAAAGAATAGCAGCGTTTGATAGGCACTTCCAGGGCCAACCTTTTCCAGGGGTTGATTGGACAGTGAGGGCAAGGATCTAGAGGAAGGAGAGGTCTACTTTTGGAAACCGAATTACTGTATTTTCAGGAATTGTCACAGGTCAACCAAAATGAAAGATTGTTACAAAGTGATACTGGTTATCAAAACCTCTCTCTCTCTCTCTCTCTCTCTCTCTCTCTCTCTCTCTCTCGTGTGTGTGTTCCATGAAATGGCAGGGAACCATGAGAAGATAGAGATTATATGGAATGGGAGGGGAGAGTGGAGAATAAACAGGGAGTGATGGAATGTGCATGAAATGACTGCAGAAATTCAATTGAGGGACAGGCAGGAACCTAGCAAGAAGAGAGCAAGGGAGAGGCAGCAGGGCAGTGGCAGACAGGAACAAAGCATATTGACATTGTCAAATATGTATGAAAATACATAATAACACTCATTAATTTGTGTGCTAATTTGAAAAATAATGATAAAAAGAAGGAAAGAAAATAGTTACATTAATTTAAAAATCTTATTGCCAAATATAAATTTCAAGGCAGTTTTGTTCTATTTCTAAACCTTAGTCTATAGCTCTTATTTCCACACTTGAAGATAAGTCTCTGTGTGTGTGGGGGGGGTAGAATTCAGTCTTCAACCCAACTACTATTGGGAAATTCCCCCTACTCTGTGGATGACAGACTTTCAAGAGTTGACTAGAATGACTTCAGTACATTACTATGGTGCTGTAGTAGAGTTTCTATGAAGCTTTACTATAGTAAACTCTACTTCCTGCCGGTAGTAAAGTACCACTGCCGAGATGAAGCCACTGAATACATTTCCAATTTCTTCCCCATATTTGAAACACAGGCTGAGATCAATCAAATGTTAGGCTTGAGAATCTCTTATTTCTGGCAGAATTTTTTTTTTCTGAAGCACTTGCTCAATTTAGATTTTTTTGCCCCCCAGGCCTAGTGATAATATATTGCATTCTCCACTTTCATGGTTCAAAACTTTTTATATTTTTAACTATTCTCAGAGGATAAAAATATGTATAATTATGTGCACTCCCCCCCATTAACCTCCGTGCTCTTTTCTAGTGTTTAATTATTTCATATTTTCTCTCAAGGTCCCTCACATTGTGCATGCTCCTATCAAGTGAATCGTTTGCCAAGTCAGCTTGTCCTTAGCTAAGCATGACACCAGGGAAGAATGTAGTGATAGGTGAGCAGGCCTGCTTTTCGTCCCACCCGGCTCCCACACGGCTAGCTTATAC
>LOEQ01003588.1:119337-131400 GCA_001685075.1 Bramus lutescens | reverse complement strand
TCTATCCTGATTTCTATTTCTCAAGGAGGTACAGATACAGACATTTCCACACTGGTATTTTTCAAAGTCTAACACAGGGTCAGATAAATATGGCCTTTGGGTCAAATCTAGCCCACTACTTATTTTGTAGATAGTTTTAAAATTAATTTAATCAACTCCAGTTATATCAATTATTTAATATATTGTCTGTGACTTCTTTGGCACCATAGCATCGGTTGTGTGACTGACAGAGATTATATTACTTATATTATATTATATTACTTTTATGAAAAAGTGTTTTGAGAAAAAAAAATCAAAGCTTTCACAATTGTCCAAAAGACCAGTGAGAGACACAGTAGTCTACTATTGGGGTTTGCACCCACAGAGTGTTGCTTCGGCTCCTTCTGTTTTCTCTGTGTGCCTTTAAACAAGTCACATTTACTTCCCACAATGCAAATTCTTCATTCATAAAGATAAGTACACACATAAGAAGGTAATCAGTAACAAGCACAAAAGCACTCGGTCAAGCCTAAGTTGCTGCACATCAAATGCCCAGGTTACCACGTCTGCTCCATTCTTGCCGTTTCTGGGCGACAGCTCTGTGGCAGGGTCTACTCTCACTTCGCTTCCCAGTCTGGATCTGGGCCTAGGCCAATGCTGGGGGTTTCTTTAGCTGGTAATAGACAATTTGTTCCTAATTTAGAGTCTTTAGAATAATTAATTTGGTTTTGGGGATACAAGGAACATGTGATTAAGTAATTATATTCCTTTCTCTCTGAAGGGTCATGGTTAAAAGGCAGTGCCTTCTAGCCAATGGCATTGAAGCTTCACTCTTGGGCAATAAAGGCCCTTTGCCAGTTGGCCTCATTAAGTCCTTGACATGAGCTCCCCTGATTTGTTATTAAACTGTGCTCAGTCCTCAACAATTTCACATTTCTATTCCAGGGCTTCAGAGTCACACCTTCATGGCAGCCCTCTGCTGGGTTTAGACTCTTTATTGTACAGAATTTCTCCTGTGTCTAATCCCTCATCTACCACAATTACTGCCTTACAGAAAAAAAAATAATTCCATAATTGCTCTTTTCTTTTTTTCCCCATGAAACATTAAAATCCTGATCTCTTTCCTTATCACATATCAAGTCGAATAGGAAATTCAGTTCTGTCTACAAAGGGATGGACTTGCTCTTTCATATCCAGCATCTCCTTCCTGTCTTCTGGATGGTGCACTGGAGGCTCCGGCATTAAAGCCTTGTGGTTTCAGAGAATAACAAGGCATGGAGCTAAGGCCTGGAGGGAAACTCTCAGTGATGGTGGGAGATGCGGGCACCCACAGCAGATGCCGAGCACGCAGCCCTTACAAGCGCCACACACAGAGTCTTCCTCCCTCCCTGACCTCGGCTGTTTTAAGTTTTCTTTAGACTCTGACAAGCAAGAGGTCGATTCTCTGTGTGCTTGTTGCAAATTGCGATTTTTGAGACATCATAAACACAATTACATTTTTATACTAAATTACAGGCTCTTGGTTCTATTCTACCAATGAATCTGGTAAGGCACAGGCACTTGATTAATTATATAAGAAGTGCTGAGAATAACTTGCAAATAGCTGATAAATATTAAAACTTTGCCTCTGAAATATATTTGCTCCAACAGACATGTATACATTTTTCTCTAAAAGAAAACAAGAACAAGAGGTGTTCGGCCAGATCTCCCTCACCTGTCTGCTCAAGCTCCTAAGGGCCACCTTTAGGGCTGGGAACATAGCTTAGTGGGCCAGCAGCTAGTCATCTAGCACACACAAGAAGTGTGCTCCATATTAGCAGCACAAAGAGAAAAAAGCCGAAAAAGAAATGTTTCAGGGATCCACCATCTCCAAAGGCTTGCCGAGTTTCAGCTTAGCAGATAGCACACAGCAAAGGGCACTCGTACAGTACAAAAATGGAGACCAACCTTGACGTACACACATCCCATCTAACATTGCTAAAGCAGTGGCTTTTGGCTGAAAAACTGAAGAGAGTAACTGACAAATCGACATTAGAGAAACAAGGAAATGTACTTCTGCCCTGTCTTTCCTTTAACTGATATGGAAGGCTACTTAGGAAATATCAGTTAATATCAGTTCTACATAGTCATCCATCCAAAGATCATTAAAGCCAGACAGTCCTGCATCCCAGTATAAGGCTACTACTCATTAAAGATGACCTTGGACACAAAACTTAACTTCCCTGTGCCTCTGATTCATAGAACCCAAATCAAGATCCTCATAGCTAATTCATAGTGCTGCTATTAGGATTAAATGAGATATATTTACATATTCAGAGTGGAGAAGCCGAGTTTTCAAAGGAAGTATATTATTGCCACAGCCAACATCGTGAATGATCTTTGCATTACTATCGTGAATGAAAACAGGAAGCCCTAAAGGGTACAGCATGGATATCTTTGTAATGAAATGAAGAGCAACTAACATTAAGGAATTCAATTTAACTATAGGAAGCATCTGATAATGAATATTGGGCTTGTGAGCCTGACTGTCTTAGTGGAGCAGGGCAGGGCACAGGGCAAGGACAGGAGCCACATAATTAGGCTTACATTATTGGCTATTTTTTTAACCTTTTCTTTAGGGTAGGAGATTCCCTGCTGTTATTATAGAATTTTTAAATTACTAAGAAGACTGGAATAAACACATATAACTTAATGGATAGTGGCACTTAAAACTATTGTCAAGACCCATCTTTGAAGAAGAGAAACAAAGTGGGAACCGTACGTGATGTTCTCTGCTGTACTGAAATAACAATTCTCTCCTATTTTTAGGTACTAAGTAAACACTGAGTGAGGTTACTCTGTGTAGTGACCTTGCCTTACTATCTAGAACGGAGCAGCATAGCTGCCGTGAAAGACTGGATGCTAGGTACCACCCAGTGACCCAAAGTCCTAAGTTCTCTTCCTAGTGTTGACCCCCACTTCCTTTTTCCCCTCCTTCTCTCTCCTCTTCTCCTTCTCCCTCTCCCTCTACTGCTTCTTCCCCCCATTTCTCTCTTACTTTGGAATTTGTCACTTAGGCCGAGCTGAAAATGATCCTACATAAAGCGAGACATCAAAGCTATGATCTCTTGAGAGCCACAGTAAAAGTGATGCTTCCCTCTATAATGATAGCATGTTTTCTTCAAAACACTTAATTCCAAATACATACTATATTAATGTTTAAGACCTGGGGCTAAGTAGGCAGTCTGGCCAATGTTTGTGATTGCAAACTCGCTGTTGTCTCCATGTTGGGGCTTACAATGTTAAGAGATTTCTATGTTGCATGAATACACTCACTACATAAAGCAAAAACAATAACTTATATATGTAATTGCAAAATAAATACTATTAAAAGCCCATTTTATACGGGGAGGGAGATCAAGGAATCATGTAAGAAACATGACCATGTCAAACAATTAATGGGACGGGAGTATGACCTAATCCCAAAGCTGGGGACACTAGTCAGTTCACTAAAGCTGCAACCCGGATAGAATGGAAGTCCAGGTGCTCTATGATGTTTCCTATGTTCAAACAACATAGAGGCACAAGCCTGAGTACTCCTTCTCTCTGTAGGGGCTTAAGTGACGCAAGCTGATCATCCGGACTTCTCGGTGTAAGGACAGAAGATGAACGATTTGGTTAAAATCATTTGTATGGGTGTGATATGGGCAGTTTATGGGCAAAGGCCTTTGAGGGTCCCTTGCCTTTTGTTAAAGCAGAGGAAAGTGAGAAAAATGTGGTGACTACATAGATGGCTAGATGACATTGGGGCAATAAAACCTGGCCCTAGAAGGCTTTGAGAAGAAGTATTTGCTGGATCCCAAATGTC
This sequence comes from Bramus lutescens, assembly GCA_001685075.1. Taxonomy (NCBI): domain Eukaryota; kingdom Metazoa; phylum Chordata; class Mammalia; order Rodentia; family Cricetidae; genus Bramus; species Bramus lutescens. The sequence goes on along the minus strand of LOEQ01003588.1, from coordinate 127,574 downwards.
CTTTCATTTATAGTTGCTCTTTTCTTCCTTTTTAAGATCTCCCATGTTATAAGGTATCCAGCACACTAATTCCTTCCATAGCCCCAAAGCCTCAGACCAAACGTATAGTCACTGTTTCACTGGCATGTTCTGGAAGGAGGCCTTTTCTGGGCCATGAGGTAAAACATTCAAATGTTAAATTGCATTCCATGAGCTGGCAAGATAGTTCAGTGGATCGAGGCGCTTGCCACAAGTCTGAGACCAAGTTCAGTTCCTCGGACATACATGGTACAAGGAAAGAACCAACTGCTGGAAATCACTCTCTAACCTCCACATGCAAGCTACGGCATGTGAGAGTTCATGCAGCCAAACATACACACACATACACACAGGTGCATGCACGTATACATGCACAAATATATATTTTTTAAAGCTCTAAACCTCGATCCAATTGATACCACATAAAGAACAGAAATAAACTTGGAAAGTGTTTCTCCGTAGGACATAAGCGCCAAAACAATATGGATCCTGTTTCAAGAATAAGCAGCCTTGGAATACACCCATAATGTGGGATCTCTTTTCTTTCTTTCTTCTGTGTATAGCTGACTTTTTTATATGTAAAATTTATGTTTTCTTTTGTTAGCATTAATGGATATCAATTAAATCATGCGCTTTTACCATATCAACTTATGGTAGTACAGTCTGTTAAGCTATTTATGGAACATTTACATCTTTTAGAGTTCCCAGTAATCTTCCATGTTTGCCGATCTGCTTTTAATTTATCAAATTCCTCTTCTAACAGGCTTTGCACACACACACAGCCGGCACAGACGCCCTCTATACAGTGTGTATTTGATATGCTTGATGTTCCTCTTTGACATATAGAGAGGTTAGCATAAGAAGCGGGTAAATTCCAGGAAGCATTAAAGGGTCTACCCATATACAGATGCGTGAGAACAACACGTTACGTGCTTGATAAATATTTCATCTCTCTCATAAAGAAAGCTTTCTATCAACTGTGATTGTTCCTTTTTTTGTTATTACCTTAAAGTATTGGAGTTGTTTCTCGGCACTCATTCCTTCCTTCTCTTGTCTCAGACAGGAATTGAAGATGAGAAGCTCCGTATCTCTTAGCCACCTCTTCAGTTCTTTGATCCTGACCTCCAGCTGCCTTACCAGGCTTCCACTCTCAGGAGACAGCAGGTCACGTGGGCCTGATGCACTCTGCCCTGCCACTGGGTCCTGTATCTTCTCTCTTAGGGTTTTCTAATGCATCAGATTAAAAGTAAGAAGAAAAACGAACCAAAATGAAAATAGGTTAGCTTACAAGTCAAAAATATATCGCAGGAGATAACACAAGACTGCAAGGTGAGCCCTTCCACCTCATGACTGACATTCGGCTCTGATGCGCTTGCTGGCGCCTTTGGGGCTTGCTTGTTAGTCCCACTATCAACAGATGCACAAGGCACCTACATTCCTTAGACTTGCCTTTCCCGGGAAAGGGATTCAGTCCAAGTCACCACCATCATGGACAAAAATTCATCTGAAGTCTCAAGTTCTACAGTGAAAAGTTGTCTTCCATAAAGTGTTCAAGAGACAGAAGCCTGAATCAGTGTACAGAGGCCAGGAGTACAGAGAATTAAGTTCCTTTCTTTTTCTTCTGTGAGGTATAATTCCCCAAATAATATGAAAGAGCACTCTTGAGGTATTCTGTGGTTCAGCTGTAGCCAGTTTCTCATGACTTGCGGTGCTTCAGCCCCATGGTTCTTCTTGCTTTTTGGATGCAGATAATTTAATAGCTATGTGAAAACCATGCTCAATTCGTTGTGCCATCAATGAGCCAACAATGAGCTCGTGTAGACTGAGCACGGTGGCATAGAGGTGCCTTGCAAGCTGTTTTTTTCTTTCTCTTTGGTAGAAACACTCTTTACATAATCAATAGGATTTAATCTATAATGATAAATTAAACCTAGAAAAATACGCTTTAAAACACAAATAAAATTAAGTCAACAAACATTCATCTGCTCCACTGTGTCCTGGAAATAGTATCTTTAGGAGCTCAAGACAGAAGGATCGCCTTTTGTGGCAACACCCTTGCATTTTCATGGTGCAAATATTGATAATTTGAAGGCCCTCGGTGGAATCCAGATTTAGCTATTGTTTTTATGCCATAACAAAAGTAACAGCAGGAGGTGAAATCAATGCCCTTGGAGGCTAGGGTCACAAAAAGGAATTTATTGCCACTTTTTTGTTCTGGAACAGTTTGCAATCATAAATTCTTTATAAACAGAATACTTCAGAGAACGGTCCGTCTTCATAAATATACGACAGAGGACATCAATTTCATTTAATTCACAATTTGTGTCAGCGCAGCAGCTGCCAATGCCTGCCTTGATAGGGTTGTTTAATATGCAATTGAGACAGCGTAATATGCAGCACAGGGGACAAAATTTCACAGATTAAACTGTACGCACCACTGACATTTCATTCTAATGTATTTTCATTCCACACTGTTCACCTTAGATGAAAGAAATATTAAAAACCATATCCCTCTATTTTACTATTGTTAGAAGTTCAAATCTTTGTCTTTAATTTTTTTCATGCCAATTAAAATGTAATCATGCCAATTAAAGCGGGGTGCCTACTGGTGTCGGTGTGGCTCCGGCTTTATCAAACCCATCTCTCCAGCCTACTCTCCCCAAATTACTGCAAAACTGTACGGTGTTTGAGTGATATATTGTCAAAATGGTAACTGCCTGAGTGACAGCTGACTCACGGAGACTAATTAAATACTCTGTCTTCAATGCAAGGACAATTTCAAATTTTTGGGTGAGGAATTGACATTCACGACACACTTGAAACAGTTTTCTAAGGAAGCACTGCTATTTATCAAATTAGGAACGATACATTTAAATGCAGTGCCGAGTACTTATCACTTTATCTATGAAGCCAATAAAGTTGCCATTCTTCTCTATTTTGTAAACAACCTTTGAAAAATATCATAGAGTAATCACATTTCTCCTGAGAGCAATGAGTGCTGTAGAATTTTGTGGGTGCTGATTTAAACCTCCATATTTTAAAGCAAATAACATTAATTATCATTAAAAGACAAGGTCATAATAAGTAAGAGCAAGAATTTTAACATTTGTAAGTTACTTTGAACAACTGTAGAGTGTAGAGAATTTAGATGAGAAACTAGGGCTTAAATGTGCAGATTTTTTAATCACTTAGATTAAGTATGGCATAAACGGCACACTGGCATGTCTCCAAGTCATCACGGCACATGGAGAGCTCCTAATTCAAAATATTTCTAGAGTATTATTTCTTTAAAAAAAATTAAAGAGGCAGAAAAATAGAGGGCTTGGAAAATTATGCTCTGTAACTGACACCACCCATAGTAGCTATTATAACTCATCACTTAGGTAATTGGCAAATTTCGCTTTCGCTTACCCTTGATTTGAAGAGAAAGCAATTTAGGATAGAAGCTAGTTGATGAGCAACTACAGGCTAACTTCTCTCTCTGCTGTGACCCAGCAATAGGACAGGGCGGCCTCTGGGTAACAGAATGTCTATATTGCCTTTTTGCCAGATTCTTGTATTTCTTTGACTGGGAACTACATGAAACTATTATTATTATCATCATCATCATCATCATCATCATCATGATCAAGTAGTAGTAGTAATAATAATAATAATAATAATAATAATAATATCAGCCCTGAAAATTGAGACACAAAAAAGGAGACTGATTTAATTCTGCAATTGACATTTGGGTCAAATTTGCACATTTGATTTGGTAGCTTTAGTCTGACCTGAAAGCTACAGAGGCAACTCCACTATTCACTTTAAGGCTAACTGAACAGCTAAACAGTGGATGCCTCTAACATGTACTTTCAGAACAAATTCTGTTAGCATTCATCCAAGCATGACAGCCAGTGTATATCAGATATACTGTATTAGAGTTGACTTGCTGCATACCCATAATACATGGCATATTTTACTTACTTTTTTATGTATTAAAGAACCAAAATTATTAAAAATCTGAGAGGAGACAGCTCAGAATAAATTTTAAACAAAACATAAGAGGAAAAGCCATGTTTTCCCCATAATAACATGAGTAGCTTGTTTGAAATGTAAGGAGTGAATTGAAAGAGAGAGATATTTGTGCCTCAAATTAGAAATCAGACAGATAGAGTACTTTACCACACACACAAAAATGTACACATAACCTACAAACAGTAATAAAAATGCAAATACCCCAAGCAGCTCCCATTTTTCATTAATTGAATCCACTTTTTCCAGGAGATCATTTGGTAGAGAGACGCCACCTTTCCTCAAAGCTTCAACCTTGCTCAGCAGCTCTGTCTTTTTCGGGTGCCTGATAGACATTTCCACGCTGTACCGCTGAAACAACAACACGGGGTAAATCATTAGGGACGGAGGTGTTCTTAGGGAAACCTTTGAGCAGAATTTATGCCGCTTTATGGGGATATAAGGTTTTGTTTTCAAAAAGATTTACTGGGAGGCTGAAACTCCTCACCTTGGGTGAGACAGTAATGCGGCTGAAGACACTCCAAACATTGCCACACAAGCCCCATGGACACTTCTTGCTGTGTTGTTGGTTTCAAAGGTTTTTGTCTTTTTAAACTTAGTTTTCACACACATTTTATGTTATTTACTTAAAATACAATACATAAGAAAATGCCTGGCCTGGGAGGGTTTGCCAGAGCTACCCCTCTCACTGGACTCTTAGCAGATCTCTCTTGGAGAAACTCAAAAGTATTTTTTTCCTTCATGAAGCATGTGTATCAATCACTTGCCTGGGACATGATCCTTTCTTCTTCAAGGAGAGGCACTTTTCAAATGATAGAGGGAAATGTGTGTGCCACAAACAATGCATATCTTTGGCTGTGAGTTAGGAAAGGTAAGAAATGGTGCTTAGTCTCTGATACATTTAGACTTTTTGTACAAAAAAAACAAATAAAATTATCTTTGAAATAAAAACATTATCCTTAAGGATCATGTGGCTTATTTCCTCTAAGATCCCTAAAGTCTCGATTAATATTTTGCTTTTCTTTTATTTAAAAGCTCTGTGAGAGCTCAAGAGAAAAGGCCCATCTAAAGAGGGAGCAGGATCCTTGGGACAGCTATGGATCTACAATTGCTTATCGAGTACCATCAACTGCCCTGAGCTTCTCAGCTGATTACTGGGCCTTCCTGGTCCCACCAATTCTAGCAAACTGCCAAGTGAGTCTCTTAAGAGATGTTTCCTGTAGACAATGGTGAAAGAGTTTCCTGGTGGTGTTCTTCAAATACCTGTATTTGTAAAAGTTCATGGTCCGAATGCCTTATGAATAGCTGTAGATACCTGTCATATGTATGTGTTGGGAGGTGTGCATCAAAATATACTTGAGTGTAACAATTAGGTTACGGGGGAAATATTAAATGTATTTTACAATTTAATGCCTAGTTCCAAAAATGCCTTTCTTTGAAGCAACAATGTCAGGTGAGCGAGCCCCATAGGTAGCCTTGCTCCTTTCCCCTCCATGAGCATGGATGGCCCAATGGAAACCCTATCATTAGACCTAACAAGGATAATGCCTGTGTGGGCAAAGCATTGTCCATCTTCAGGTTCATAACACCTCCAAGCACTTGGATGGTTTTTAGTGCCCTCGAAAACACCTTGTGTAGTAGGTAGAGGCAGGTAGCCTTATATTATAATAAAATAAACCGAACACACATGAACAGATTTGACAAATTCCAGGCTGCTGAATGATAAAATTAATAACCAGCATAAACTAAAGCCATACAAAATGTTATCAACAAATGAATAAATTTCTAGGTGTGGTAATTTGAATGTAACTGACCCCCCATAATCTCATAGGGAGCAGCACTATTAGGAGATGCGGTTTTGTTGGAGTGGGTATGGCATTGTTTGAAAAAATGTGTCATTGTGGGAGCAGGTGTTGAGGTTTCCCATGCTCAGGATACTGCCCAGTGTCTCAGTCAACTTCCTGTTGTCTGCAAGATGTAGGGCCCTCAGCTAGTTTTTCATTATTATATTTACCCACATGCCACCATGCTCCTGGCGATGATGATAATGAACTGAACCTATGAAACTGTAAGAGAGCCATTCCAATTAAATGTTTTTCTTTATAAAAAAATAAAAGAAAGAAAGAAAACACCTTGTGTAAAATTCTACTAAACTAGGACTGGAATTAGTTTGAACGAAAAGATGTGATCACCATTTCCTGTGCCAGATCTTCAGCATTCATGTGCGTATGTTTGCATGCTTTTAGTTTCGTGTTTGAATCTTCCCTTTGCACTAAACACGCACATCATTTGTATTTTGTAAACTTCTCCAAATGTTAGGCGTTCATGGATCAAAGAACAAAATGTTTTCAGTGAGGTGATTCAAAGCATTTTATACTATTAATGAATGTTGATCAGGGTGTCAGAGTACCCGAAATTACATGAATATGCATATTGGGGAAAATCAAGGGTTGCTGGAAAAACGCTTTCCGAATCTGGACTGCGAAACATGGGGAATTCTGATTGCATGTCTAACTGCAGACAATTACTGGGATCGTGTTACGCTGTTACAGAGAATACACTGTCCACTCGGGTTTTCTCAACTCAACACTCAACAAGTATTCCAGAAACCTCTGTGGTATGTTATTTGTCAGAGTGATGACTGGTAGAGAGGCTTTATGCAATCAGATTCCCATGTAAGATTTACATAACTAATTAGGTAAGACTGACAGAATGTGGCGGTGGGGTGCTTATTTCAGCCAGGCAGAGGACTATTATTCAAATCTTTCCTTATGTCATGTGTATTAATCAACAGTGAGAGTCTTCCAGTGGTGCCTTCTGGGAGTGGCTTCTACTGTTTATTGACTTTTCTTGTGGCAAATTCACCCTCTGTCTTTTCCAGCTTTGAATATCTCTTCCATCACAAGAAGTGGGGGACAGTTTAGATCATCTCATGAAAATTAAAACCTTGCGATAATGAAAATACAAAAAGTAATGAGTTTGATTTTAGGCACAGTGAAATAATTTTTTCCTATGAAATATGGTATGAGTAGTTATGGCGATAGCTACTACGATGGTTATGAGATTTCAAAATCCTTGTTATTATGCATGCTCTCCTTGTCACTGAGTAGTCTACTGCATAAACAGCCCAATGGAAAAGTGATCGATAGGCAATGCCTTCAAACTATAAAAGCTAAGAGAACCTAGCTAATTGTTAGATATATTGACCTGTGAATGAATGGAGAGTACTGGAATGTCCTATAATTTAAGGTGAAAGTATTTGGGTTTTGAGATGCTGTGAAGGTTGACTCTAATATGATTGAGGGCTTCAAGACTGTGTGAATAATGATGCTAGGAGTATTGCATTTGTGTTTACTCCTCGATACATTTGCTCTTCTCTCGCTAGCATCTTTTCAGAAGCATTAGACTGGGAGAACCAACCATCAGCTCTATCTACTCTTGCTCCCCTATCAAGTGGGCTACTCTATCCTGTGGTGAAACGATAATTTAATCTTCATACTCATTTCACCCACAGCAGTAAAAGAGTAGAAACTGCCCCATTATGTTCCATAGTCTGGGGATGCTATCATACAGACCAGTTTTCAATAGCTAAAAATGAGATTAGCAACGTTAAAGTCAGCTGGCTTTTCTCAAGTGCTGAGGTAAATAAGCAGCCAGTATTTGACTTCCCACAGCACCTGCTGTGGGCCTCACTGTCTAGTCTAAAATAAAATATACTCCATTCAAAGAACATATTTACATTATTAAGTGTATTTGCTTGGCCAATTCAATTTGGTCTAATGAATCCTCTTAATAGATTTGTGAATGATCTAAATTAAAGACACAGGCTACTACTGCCCTAGAAGCTATTTCTTTGGGTATAAAAGAAAAGTTAAAGAAAATACAGAGTTACTAGTAGTCCATTGTCTTAACTAAGAATTAAAATCGAAATTCTGATTTATAGTTTATATTTTAAAAGCACAAATGCTAAAGCTAAATTATAAAACAAAGCCAGTAAAACCAGGGATTTTTGAAATAAGTACATCTAGTAACAAATACAGACTTGATTGAGATAACTTTTTTTGACGCTCATGCCAGGCTTCCCCCACCCCTAGGATCTTTCCCCCTTTTCCTTTCTTTTTTTTTCTTTTTTCTTTCTTCTTTTTTTAAATTTTCCTTTTCTTTCTTTCTTTTCTTTCTTTCTTTCTTTCTTTCTTTCTTTCTTT
>LOEQ01003588.1:107315-119322 GCA_001685075.1 Bramus lutescens | reverse complement strand
TTCTTTCTTTCTTTCTTTCTTTCTTTCTTTCTTTCTTTCTTTCTTTTTTTGTTAAAAATCACACCGAAAATTCTGCCCAAATGGAGAGTGGAACAATGCCTTGAAACAGTGTTAATTGTCACCATGGAAACCAGAAGAATAAGCCATTTTGAAACTGGTATAGAAGGCACACATTGAGAAACTCAAGCATTTTTCTGCCTCCCTCAATGTTAAAGAACAAGATGCCCTGTCACGATGTGGTCAGAGAAAGAAAGCATCCTGAAAGGGAGTAGATACTCAACGTCTAGTAAATAAAAAAAAAATAATAATAATAAAAACAAGCCAGATACAGCTAATGCTGTAAAAGACTCAACCCAGCAAATCTTTTTGAAAGAGAAAGATCACCAAGAGATGGCTAGGACTTGAGGGGGGATGGCTCCCACCTAGCAAAACTTCAGGGCTACATTATGTGAACCTTGCCCCCAAAGCTCCCTGGGAATTCTGCTGTTGTAATAAAACTTCAGAAGAGGGGAGAAAAAAGGCAGCATGATGGAATTCAAAATAATGCCCTAAAAGCACACAGAGAGATTAAGACATTCTTTGTAAGACTTTTGTGTGGTGCTTCTGGTGTTCATGTTGAAAAGGGACCAGACATTGCTAAACGGAGACTGAAGCTTTGGCCACAAGAAACACAAGAATTAAAGCAAACAATTTTCTGATTAAAGAATATGGCTGTCCAATTCTGAGTCCTCCCGGTCTGAGTGCCATGCAATGTGTTGTTCTTAACTGGGCATCAGTTGACTTTACATTATGAAGAGTTAAGACTGGGACAATTATCTAGTTATAAAAAGGACACATTTGAATCTTTACCCATGCAAATTAATATCTCAAATACCTATAGATTTGTCGTGATTATCTCCCCTGCCCTACAACAGGCAGAAAAGGAAAACACAAGAAAATGGTAAAATATATCTTAGTTTATCAATAAGAAAGTGTATGCAAGGAACAAGGAACACGCCCAACCCAAACGACCACAAAATAATATGTAAAAAGACATATTTTGCACACAAATGCAAGGACATGTCTGTGACTCTCACACTGGATTCTCTAGCTAGTGTTTGCCCTCCTCATTTGAGACTTCATTGTGGCCCCTCAGCTAGTCCATGCCTAATGCTATTCACTGGTGAACAAAGAATCTTTCTTAGGAAAGACCAGGTCCACAGCTCAGCTGTATTGGTAGAGGCCAATGCTGTCTCTGCAGCGGCTCTTGGGCTGCCCTCTTTTAGACCGCCAGCATCCAGCATCTCACAAAGGTTGTGATGCTTCACAAGGGGCCAGCATCACCACCACTGAGAGAGGATGTTCAAGATTCAAAAAGAGAGTCCAAGCGCAAGATGAATAACAGTGGCTACTTGCAAACTGTTTGTATCTTACCATTAGAATTTATGGTGAATAATTGCACAAAGAAATTATAAAGACTCCTACAATTGTCCTTGTAAATTAATAATAGGTTTTCTTGATTGGGATAAATTTGCTGCTGAGCCTTTGGAAAAATTAAAAAGTGCAATGTCATTTAAAATTGCCAGAACTCGCACAGCAAATTACATCTGAGGCTAAGAATTGAGTCTCCCCCACCTTCTAGCTTATTCCATTTGCATGATCTGGAAATCACATTACATTGGCCATGTATTGTTAATTGAACATAGATTGCATTATCTTTAATACAAATCAAACTACAAATATTAAAATGAATTGCAAATTCCCTAATAGAAGATCATAAAACAATCTTTTTAAAAGTATCTCCCATTAATAATTTAATTCCAATTATATCACTCAGGAAACTTAAGTGGGAGATCAGGCAACTTACTTCTCCAATCATTTTTTCTTTTACATAAGGAATATCTATGTGTTTTAAAACAAATATAGTCAGGACAGAATTTATTGTTACCGAGTAAAGATAGAAGCACCAATAAATGAAAGCTGTTCATGTTAATCTTATGGAAAATTCTGAATAAGAATATCAGGTCTCCCAACTTCCCCTCTCTCTAACCCACATCAAGGGTGAAAAAAATAGCTATAGGAAAGAAGTCACTGAGCCTAAGAAATATTATGATTACATCTTCTGAAATTATAAAAAAATGATAATTGTTATTCTATTTATTTTTCAAGTGGGTTTTCTGTCCCCTTTGATATTTCTACAAATACGGTGTCTTTCTCGAGCCTTTGCGTGGCCTTTAATGAATTTATATTAAATATTTAACACTGTTTAGGGCATATCCACTACTACCAAAAACAGTTATATTCCCAGCAGTCCTACTGTTCCAGGCAGAGAAGTTGATTGATCCTCCTAGCCTGAATTGAGTAGAATGAAAAGAAGCGGTTGGAAAATAGCTGCAATCATTTAATGCAGATGACCTCTGACAGCCTCTCAGCGCTTCTATCCGAACAGAAATTTGCATGGGGTCTCTGTGCAGAGGAACAATGTAACCTAAATGGTAGACAATCTTTATTCTAATGAAGTGGGTGTCAAGGTCAATGTAAAACCGCGATGATAAATGGCGCACCACTAGGCAGGAGAAGTTGCACGGGCATTGTAGTGCTTTCACATTAATTGAAGGCTGAAACGCACCGCGTGAAAAGCACAAGCCCCTCTTTTCACCACGACATTGCTAATGCGCCAGCGCGGAGATGGTTTCTGCAACACGTTTGCCTGTTGACATGGAGCCACGGCAGAAATAACGGCACTCGGACAGGAGGGGACATTTTCGGGATTTAGTGCTTTCCTAGAACAAAACTGTAAAAATTAAAGAAAATGCCCCCCAAACAGCCTGGTGACACCTAATAGAATCCCTTTGATCCCTTTCCTCCTTTCTTTTCTTATTTAGACCTGTCTTTAATTAGTTTCAACCAGGCAACCTTTCATAGGACCTTCACTGGGCACTTTTCCCCCTGAGCAGCAGTTAAATATGGCTCCCCCTTCTTCTGGGTCAGTGTTCAGCTTCATCTACAGCTAAAAACCTTCAGGTGGTGTCTGTCTGTCCTAAGTGAAAAATGTAATGAAATGTCTATACAGTTATTAGAAAACAAAACCAAAACCAAACAAACTCCATTCTACCGTGGGAATGGGGAAAGTACAGAACCTGTCCCTGGCACTGCCAGGAAGGCTGCCTCAGTCAGCACGCCATTTCCTCAGCTGATTTAGCAATTTTGTGGTCAATATTTTTCAGCTACTACAAATATGGACAGTACGCTTGATTTTCTAAATTTGTGATCTACTTCAGGGGTAGAGGAGACACTGTTTGCTGAAACACTTATTATCAGACAAGTACTTTAAGTTCATCAATTAAACAGGAACGGGAGGAGTGCCATAGCTTTCATCATTTGCTAAAATAATGACTAGTGCACAGCAGGAACCAACTGAGAGACATGTCTAGGCGCAACTCCTAACAGGTTATAAACTGGATATATTTTTATTTTCTGATCTCAAAGAAATCTGTGATATTCCAACAATAACTTTCCCACCACAAGTAGGTTTTGGTAACACAATTATAGTCTTGCTAGTTAAGAGCTTGCCTGTATGTCTGCAGCCTTGGTGACCAGAAAAGAGGCTATTAGTACATCTTACTGTACTAAGTGCCACTGCTAGTTTGACAACTCTCATGCAAAAGCGAACTGTCTCAAACAGAACCCCTCTGCTCCTGAAATGTTAATTCAAAGGGAGAAAGAGTCTTACTATGGAGGATAGGGAAAAAGAAAGAAAGAAAAAAAGTTACCGATCAAACTGTTTAAAAAACCTGTACAGCTTCATCTGTGTGTGATTTGTCAGGCCTGAAGCTTTGACGTGCCCAAGGGGCAGACCCCAGCGGGGAGTAGGCTGCCAAGCTAAATAGCTGTGAAAGAAGCCTTAATGTAGGATGGAATTCAAACTAACCTTGACATGACCTCCGGAAAAATATGCAAAAACTAAAAGGCATGCTCTCTGCAAGATACATCCTAATTTTGTGGTGGAGCTGGTTAGTTTTACAAACATAACTGAGACATTAAAAGAAAAATAGAAAGCTAGGAAAAGGGGGAAACTGTAGAATTCACAAGGGGGGGGAAGCAGTATGATGTGCTGCTGTGAAGGCATGTGAACCATTTGGAAAGAATCCAAATAAAAACCCACACTGAACAATATTGTTGTCAGCCTGTCTATTCAGGAAAAAAAAAATTTTTTAGGTTGAATATAAACGACACAAAGCCAAGATTACATCATTGCATTACAAAGTCTGTTGTGGCTTTTAGCTAAACAAGCCCCGTGGATCTATTGGTTTAGGACAGTAATTCAGTCAGGAGGTTTTAATGTGTTTTTTTTTTCTTTTTCCCCTCCAGTGCCAATAATAAAAAATAGAGGAATTTAAGGAAGAAATATCCAACGTGCTTTCTATTTCATGCTTTTGATCTGGATTTGATAAGCCAAACTTCAGTTTCAGCTGATGCATTTAGTTCTGATTTGACTATATTCGAATGTTGTCTGTTGGGAGTGCTCAGAAAGGCTTTGGCTCTGATCCCCTACAGGAGCTGGCCAGCTCACTGGGTCTATGGGAATCTTAATTGTCAGCTTGTGTCGGAGTTCACTCCTTTCACTTTCTCAAAGCAAGTTTGTAGCAACCCCAGCCGGTTCTTCACCACACTGCCAGCCAGATTTTAAACATGATTACATTTCTAGCAACAAACACCCAGAATCTAATGACTTTAATCCCTACAGCAAGGAGGTGAATTCATGGATTACATAGATGTACTTCCAGTAGGTTTTTATTGGTGTGAAGTGGGCGGATGGATCCGGGAGCTTAGGAGCACCAAGGTAGGGGGCTTGGCAAGAACCTGTGGAATTCGGGCTGTGAAGATCACGGTGGCTACTCGTCACCCTCTTGCCCTGTCCAGTCATCTTCAATATTTTAGCAGCATAAACAAGGAAAACGTTAATAAGGACTTATTGATCAGTTTGCCAGATCATACCGATCTTATTAACCAATAAAATAATAAACAATTTAGCTCAGAGATCATAAAGTCAAACACCTACGGGTATTATAAGCTAATTAACTGATTCTCAAAGAACAGACAGTACTGGTTTATACGTCTGTTGGTCTCTCTAGTATAAATATTCCCATTGGGGTAGATCCTGAGTGACCAGTGGTTATTAATGTGGGCAAAATTCATGAATTTCTATCCGGCTTTCACAAGCGACCCATGGCTGGCTCTCAAACCCTGCTGCCTGGAAGGTTATGTCAGGAGTAAGGTCAGAGTCTCTCTCCTCTCGTTCATGTGCCAATGACTCCTAGTATTGTGGTGAAAGAGAGTTGTATTTCCTACTGAAAGCGAAAACAACCCACGAGTGTAATTATTACTAGAATCTGATCCCAGCGGCAGAAGACGGGACAGGGTAATATGCTCTGTGGTGGATGCGCTAGCATCTGCCCCATCCTAAAGTTATGCCAACTGCTCCCACATGGAAATGTGGCTTCAATATGGCTTCGGGACCGTTAAATATGTTGTTTTAAGTGAGGCCAGGAGTACATCTGTTTATGTAAAAAAAAAATCTCATAATTTGTATGTTACATCGAAACTTTTAATATACACACCAAACAATGTCTGGGTCTTGGATCTGAACCCACTGGGGGCCACTTCATGTTGTCTGTTTCAGAAGAGAATATTAGACTTGGAAAGGAATAAAGATGCTGGCATAATGAATTAAATCTGAGGAGAAATGACAACTGTCAGGCATGACGGAGTTATTAGCCACCCTTCATTCCAGCTTAGCCTCACCAAAAGATAGAGACTAAAACTTGGTAGGGACGGAAGGGACAAGGTTTTCACTTGCCTTCAGGTTCAATACTAAAACAAGCAAATAACCATTTGGGGCTGGACTGAGACAGACTGGGCCACTGTATTGAATACCCAAGGGAGACATCTAAAGGAAGTGAGAAGATCTGAGCCTCCCCAGTGGAAAGCCTCTGAAAGAGCAACAGGTCATTGGGGGTGGAGTGGAGTGAGAGCTCAGGGCAGAAAAGACGGACTCGCTGCAAACAGCATTGGGGACCTTTCACACGGAAAATAATTTGTTGCATCTGATCTATAAAGGTTACACTGGAGGTCCAAGTCTGAAGCCTAAAGAGATACAGCATAGACAGCAGAAGGTGACTTTTGGGTCATCAGAAGTCTAGGCCAAGTACAGAAGTCTACCTGGCTGAGAAGTTCAGTGGGGTTGAGTGAAGAAGGTTGTCTTGCAAACTGAATCTCAGCTTCCTCTGTTTTAGAAACTTGAGTTCATCTGCACCAGCACTCATGAGATCTGCGTAACTATCACATCGTTCTGGGCAGAAGAAAAGCCAAGACCCAAACCGCCAACTAAGAAATTGCCCCTTGTTGGAAGAGGATTGAAAATATCAGGCTGCAATGGAAGGAAACCCGGAGGGCAGTGGAGAAGATACACAACTACATGGAAAGGAAGTTCTGGAGTCTGAGGGGGGCAAAGAAAGAGCAAATGAATCCAAACTTGTACAGCCATCTTCCGTTCACCCTGTCATAAGAAGGTAGTTCGTTCATGAGTCGCCAAATGAAAGCTTTCGGTCCTTTTACTTGATAAATAGGTACCAGAGGGATTTTGACTGTAGCATTTGTACAGCTAGCCCATGTTTCAGCAAGGCGTTTAATGCTGATCACGTTTGTACAAATTCACACATGTGGGGACAGACAGACAGACAGACAGACAGACAGACAGACACACACACACACACACACACACAGACTCTCAAACGTTCCCTTCCATCTACTTTCTCCAATAGTTATCTAACAGATGTGTAATCCAGCAGGCGTGGTGCAGGGCAATCTGTGTTCAGCCATGAATCTACGGTTATGCTGTACTACGCTGCAAATCTATACATCTCGATTGGCTTCCTCTGCCTTCGAGCACACTTCAGCAAGGATGTGAGTCATGGCCACAACATGCCACAACCTCTCTAATTAAGGTTTCATTTCCATATAGGAGCCGGTGGGATGTCATGTCAGCACACAGTAAGAACAATTATACGAGTATGCAATATCTTTTAGTGTGCAGTGTAGGATGGGAAGACGTGAGGAGCACGAATTAGTATGACAAAACCAGCTTTTCTTTTTCAGAGGTCCTTACTTTAGAGGATAGTTTCCTTTGTTTTCTATCCCCTCACCAACAGACACCTCAAACATTTATTTTTGTGTAACTTATTACAATGTTACTGCATTTTCTTAAGTCAAACAAAAGAATTTAAAAGGGCATTTGCAGACTATAGCTGTCTTTTAGATGCAGTAAAAGGATTTTACCTTTTTCTGAAACAAATACATCAAAATTTCAAGTATGATAAATTAAACCCCACTCAAGAGTTAAATACTGCCAAACCTCAAATACACCACAGTCCTACGTGATCTGCACTGAGTTCTTGTGTAGATATCCTCTCTCTAAAACTTGATTTACCCACCAGATTCTACTACATAAGCCCTGACAGCAAAGAAAAAGCAACTATTATAGCCCTTAGTTGCTTCCCTTCTCCCATCATAAATACTCAACTTGAGTTGTCCTCAACTATCTAAAAAGTGGAAGCTGGTTATTGATTATTGGTTATTGGTGGTGTAGACTTGAAGAAAAAGCCCCCAGAGGTTGATAGCTATCATGTTTTCTTTGGGTAATGATGAAATATTTTCAAAGGTTAGGGTTTTTAGGAAACACTAAGTCAACGAATAGTGTCTCAAGGTTAAATGTCAGATGAACTGCTGTTTGTTGTCTTAATGTACAACAACAGGAGAATTTCTATGTCGAAGCTTATTACCCCACATCTTTATACCAGAATTACAGGCCTGCTCAGTGTAAGTATTTATAATGGAAATGCTGATGAAGCCTAAACTATGGATGTGCCTGGCTGGTACAGCAGCAGTCAGTTGAAATATAGATATATTTTTAGCATTTGGAGGCACCAAGTTTGTTTAATCTTGAATTTTTTTCTACAATTGCAAGTAATGTTAATAGCACACTGTAAATGTTAAGGCTAAGTGTGCAGTGTCAAAATAGATCGGCTCTCTCTGGAAATTGAAAATTCAGGCTTTTTAAACATAATCCAGATGTTTGGCTTTTATTCAGATTTTAAGAAAGAGGGAACTAATATGATATAAAATTCATACATGCATATTTCATTAGTGATTGTGTATCGCTGAATTAAATATTCTGAAACGTGCTTTTCTAAAAAAAAATCACATAGTTTCAAACCAAAGTATTTACCAAGATGCTGTACACCTCAAAAATAATGCTAAAAGAGCCAAATTAATTTCATAAGGAGAAAAAATATGTACTTCTTAGGTTAACTTTGTTGATAAAGCTTCCCCAAAAGGGAATATCTTGCTTCCTCTTTGTAAAAAGTTGGAGACAATGAGAAGACTGCAGCCAGTAGTCATCAGAAAGGTGTTGGTGTGGAGCTTGATGACTGTCTGGTTCACTAAGAACCATTGGCCTGATTTTCAGCACCATTTCATTCCCCAAGCTTTGTGTGATGCTGCAAGCCTATAATCTCCAAACTCGGAAAGCTGAGGCAGGGGGATTGTAAGTTTTAGGTCATCTGAGCTACACAGTGAAACCCTGTCTTAAATAAGACACATAAATACACACATGATGACAATGGCCATAAAATCCACAGAATCCTCATCTTCAGTTTTAATGTTCTCGGTATTCCTCAGGGACTAAAGATTCCTGCACAGAGAAGCCATGGATAGAATTTATCACGTGGTGACAGGCTTAGCATGTGACAAATATTTTTCAGAGTCACTTCTCCCCCTAAAAAAATAATGGAAATGCCATCAAACTGGTATGTACTCACATTGTGATTTCTTATGTCAATTTAGAAAATTTTTCATATCTAACACCCATCCGCGCAATAGCAGCATGAATTTTACAGAGGTAACCAGCAGGTTCCTGATTCAATTTAAAGACTACTCTGAAGGAAGGAATTCAAACCTGGTACTGCAAACTTGGCCACTAACTCATGGCTACGGAGGTCATACGACCGAGAGGAGAACCAAACACAATTATTTTGCTAAATGGACATAGTATCTATCATATTGCCTTCAAAATATCGACCCTTCTAACTGTAGACTAGTGAAGCTCTCACCTTCACTGGAGAGAGTTGTTTCTCTTCATAGTGGAGAGCAGCGAATGGATGCTCATTAATAGTTAAGGTGTAGAGATGAAGTAACAACGGATGCTCAGCCTCAAATAGGACTTCTATATTAACCCTTCTCCCAAGTCTCAGGAACATCATGGAAGGGGGGCAGAAAGAACCAGAGCATAGAGAGGACTTCTGTGAAATAATGCCTTCTGAACACAACGGGACCATTCACTCATGAGTTTCTAGTAGCTGTGAATGCCTACAGAAGACTTACACATGATCAAGCCAAGCAACATTCTAGCTTAGTTGGTGGAGGGGCCCTGACCCTAACTGAGAATTACTGGAATTTGTTGGCTGATGGGGTGGGGTCAGCTTCCTTCAGTGGCATGGTCCTTGATTGTCAATATTCCAATAGATGACCTTATATTCAAGTACATATTTGCAGCTCTAAATGGACTCAGTGAGCCATAAAGAAAAAAAAATACAGAAGAGAATATGAAATTGAGAGAGAGAAAAGTGGATTTTGGAAGAAGGTGAAGTGGGTTGTATATGTTCAAAATACATTGTTTGCCTTCATTAGGAACATGCATCAAGTTCTCAAAGAATATATACAAACATAAATATTTTTATCAGCATCTCACTATGTAGTCCTGGATGGCCTAAAATTCTCTATGTAGACCAGGCTGGCCTTGAACTCACAGAGATCTGATTCTTTGCCTCCAGAGTGCTGAATTAAAGGCACCACCACACCTAACTTTAAAAAATTATTAGAGATATAAAAGAGTACTGGAAAGATGGCTCTCAGAGGTTAAGAGTACTTGCTGTTCTTTTGGAGGACCAGAGTTCAGTTCCCAGCACCCATGTCAGGCTGCAATATAACTCAGCTTGAAGGAATCCAACACCTTTGTCTGTCCTTTTTATGTATCACATATATGTGGCTTACATATAGACACACAGACAGACACATAGACACACAGAGAGAAATAAAATAAATATTTAGAAATATGTTTATATGTTTCAGAAAGACAAAAGGATTTTCATTTCTATAATCTTGTGTTTATGTGTTCATGTATATGCACAGGTGCACATGAATGTGTCAATGCCTCTGTGTGAGTGTGTGTAAATTATAAATTTGGAGGTCATTGAAAACTTGGAATGTCATTCCTTAGGGACCAACTACTGTTTTCTTTTTCATCTGTTTGGTTCTTCTTTGTCTACTTGTTGTTGTTGCTGCTGAGAAAGGTTCTCTCATTGGCCTGAAACTTGCCAAGAGGGTGAGGCCTTGGGGATGAGCCTGTTTCTGCAGCCTCAGTTTGGGAATTTCAAGAACACACCAGCATTCCTGGCTTTTTTTTTTAATCTGAGTTTTGTCAAATCAGGTACTTAACCTTGCACAGTAAGTACTTCATCAACGGATCCGTTTCCTCAGCCCATACCTAAAGTCTTCGTAGATCTATAATAGAATAAGAGTGTTCTTGGTTATGGCTCAATCCTTGTATGGTAAAATATTGCATGCCTTGGGGCCACTTTGTTGAAAGTATTTCTGATGCTTCTTCAGAAGAGGATTAATGTGGTTTAAGAATTAGATCACAGACTCTGCAACGAATGGACAAGACCATTTATTATTTACCTTTTATCCACTGTAAGTATTGACATTATGGTTTAGTTGTAGGAGGTTGGAAAATATTTACTCATTTGAATTTCTCCCAAAAGAGAGATCAGACAGACTTAAATCTGTCATGGAAATACATGTTAGGCAGAGAGTTAGTCCACAGAAACGAGAAAACCATGACTGCCTTGTTTGTCTTTGAACTTCCCTCTGTGGGAATTTTACAAGGTAACACATCCAATATAGAGAAATAGCTTCAATTTTCAGATAGAAGTCAAGTTAATTGCCTCCCATGGCCACTGATGGTTAGTGTCTATGAAATGTGTCCGTGAAGAGGAGGCTAAGGCAGCTCTTTAAGCATGTAAGGGCATCTCTCCTGAGGCACGTTTTCTTGGGAGAACATTTATCCGCACGCAGGAGGTCAGGGCTCATTCCAGTCCCCACATTGCTCTTTCAAGTTCCTCTGTTGCTCCTACTCCTGCTTATTTTGGAGTGGGGAGGGAGATGCTTCCCATGTTTGCCAAAGACTACATTTCAGGGTTTCCAACCTGAAGCTGCTCTGCTATTCCAGCCTCAGAAAGTTAGGTGAACACTCCAGTGCATCGCTCTATTATTGCTGTTATTCTCCTGAGGAAAGCCCACGAGAAATGCTAGGGATATTACTCTGTTTTTAGAATAAAAGTCAAGACCAAGCCACCTGCCTGCGACCTTCAAAGGTAGTGCTGCTGCCCGGAGATAGACCAGGGGAGCATTGTGCCAGGCTGGATTACTGCTCTCCAAAAAAATTCTTTATATTTAGCCTAAAAGTCTGAGGAAATGGTGGGCCCTAGGAGCTAAACGTAAACAAGGTTAAGAATGTCATCAAAGTGATTTTGGAGTAGCCAAAATACAATGAAGAACCCACCCTGTATCCCTCTATGGTTATACTCATTTCCACGTTGTTCACCTTCTAAAAATCACGTATTTTAAATACTGCCAGCTGGAGGCTGAAAGGGCAGAGAGAAAAGTTCTCAGTGATACTCGTGCCTGTCATTCTGAAGAATGGCAGCTGAAAGAAGTGCTGGGTACAGTAGACATTTACCGGCACAAACTAAGACCTCAAAGAGCAAATCATCTTGGTTATAATATCTGATAACTGCTTAGAAGCACACACACACTAATGACTGCTACATCAGAGGAATCTGCCATAGGCGCCCATGGAGGGTCATTAGAAGTTATATCAAAGAGAAAACTCTGTGTGTGTGTGTGTGTG
>LOEQ01003588.1:82480-99046 GCA_001685075.1 Bramus lutescens | reverse complement strand
TTATTTCCAGGTATAAGTTAGCTGTGCGGGAGCAGGGCAGGACGAAAGCAGGCCCGCTCCCCTCATCACTACATTCCAGGAAACTAAATAATTGTACAAAACCTCTAAGAGTTAACTTAGTTTGTGAGCGTTTTGCTGACTGCAAGTCCTACTCAGTGCTGGGAATGTCCACCCCGCAGAGCACAGGTCTGAACAGCGGTGTGGGCAGTAGGTAAGGAACAAAGCGATTTGTTGCAGTTCAAGTGTTTTATAGTGAAACTCGGTGCCCTGGTTGGCCGACACCTGACATTTCTGGCATTGATTCTGGCAGCCCTGTTTTTGCTGCTGTTGCTTTTAAACAGAAAAGGTTTCCAACAGTGTTTTCATATTTTAATTCTTTTCCTAACACAAACTTGGAGAATGGAGCCTTGTGAAACTCTCATTGAAACCAGACTATAAAATGCTCACTAAATTTGAATTCCTCTGCTCTATGGACAGCTATAAAAGAAGACTCTAAGGAGCCCAAGCCTAGAGATTGACTTGTGCTGCAGTTTAAGTGAATACGGAGATGGTCCCCCGTGGTTTGTAGGACAACCAATGTTTGTTTTACAGAATGGGTCTTCTACCTATCAGGCAGATAAGAGGAAGGATAAAGAAAATCGTATGGATGGCAATGTCCTTCATGCGTGTTTTTAAGTCTCAGTGGTCTCAGCTAAGGGAAGCCAAGAAGGAAGTAAGAACTCAACAAGAAGATAGTAAACCCTAATCCATCTCAAGGTGGACACAAATAAGGCCAAGATACAGAGTCATCACAAATATTAACCAAATTTTAGTTCTAGAAGGTGTATACTTTAGCCTTTCCTAATTGCATTAGAGACTTCCATGACACAACTACTAATAATTATCAACTCCACATTGGCCCCAATTTTGGTTTACAAAAAAAAATCCTTTCATAACAATATTATATGTAATGTATTCAAATTAGGTAAATGAAAGAATTAAAATAGTCAACCACAAGATTTTCCTATAGCCTTCCATACCTGGAAATAAAATAGAAAACAAAATCCAGAATTTCAAAAGGAAACTGTCTTAACACTAATATTTCTGCCTCATTTTGGAATTAACTTATTTTCATTTTATATGAACCTCCACATACTAAATATTTAATCTATAACTAAATATCATTAATATGAATAAAGATAAGGAATAGGCACATGGGAAGAGAGTAAGACATCCTTGAGAACATAAGCATTAGCTAATCTAAAGAGTCCTGATTTAGCATTTCTACAGGACTCGTAGCCAGGATTTTGTGGGGGTTTGAAGTTATTATCTTTTAAGGGTGCCAAAGAGTATAAATAAGGTCACAGGATGGTTCTTGGGGCACTTCAATAAAACGAAATACTTCCATGCTTCAAAAAAGTTCACAACTAATTTCTAGGTAAGATATATTAAAAAATGTCCACATATGACAATTATTTAAAATTTATTAGCATAAAATAAAAATACTAGAGAAATCTTAAAACAAAGTCTCAGTCTTCTAGAATAATGGAAGAGAAATGTAATTGTTAAGTTTACATAGGAACAATTTTAAGAGTCTCTGTCTCTGTCTGTCTCTCTCTCTCTCTCTCACACACACACACACACACACACACACACACACACACCCCTTTATACCTGTAACACCCCAGAAATAAAGAGAAGGCTAAATCCAAGTTCTTCATTTTTTGTCTTATTTTGTCTTAGATGCTTAATAACCACAACCTTTAAAAATATACATTCATGCCAAATTAAGCCCAATTTATTTTTTCTTTTTAATTTCTCTATATTTATTGATTTACATATGTGTGCCATGATGCACATGTAGAGGACAGAGGACAGCCTACAGGAGCTGGTTCTCTTCCTCTCACAATGCTGATTCTGGGGCAAAGACTCAAGACATCAAGCACCTTTCCTCATGGAGCCATTTCTCCAGCCTTCAAATCTCATTTTCTACAATGACCATGTGAATAACTCTCCTTGGTAGTACAAGAGTGGCAAGGGAGGGCAATGGGGAGGGGTTTATATGAGCAAAATACAACGATTTATGCCTTTGAAAATGTTATAATGAAATCCATTCATTTGCATGCTAAAAATAATTAAGAGAATGAAAATAAATGAATCCTATGTTTCCCTAAGTCCGAGCGCATTGTCCTGAAGTTTGCCAACCATCTTCAATTACTAACCCTGTTCCTACCTGTATATACTATTGGTTTTCACTCTCAGATCTGCATAGGGAATTTCTCACTCATATGAGTGATGGCCATAGAACTATCAGGTTCAGTGCCAAGCACCTCTTCCGGTTAAGGCCACCTCTCTAACCTCTAACCGCTCACTGTTAAATTTGGTCTACCAAGTCTAAATCTATTGTCATCATCTAATTCATTTAACTGATATAAATGATCAAGACTACATCAGAGAATGCTACTGGCTGACAGAGTAGAGGCTCCCTATACAGAAACAGAAACCAGTTGCACACTGTTGTGGTGTTTATGTCTGCCATGATTACATCTTTTCTTCTAGCTTTTTCTTTTCTTTTCTTTTCCTTCTTTTCCCCTGATATCAACTTGGCCAAACATCAACTCTGTGATTCTTAAGGGTTGTCTTTCCTGCATTTTTAGTTTTTTAAAGATAGAATTTTTGGTTTTATATCAAATATAAAAAGTCATGAAATTTTATATTCAATGACTTATTTGGAAAAGTCGTGAAATGATAGCTTACTTCTAGTTAATGGAGTTGAATGACTGAAAAGGCTTTCTGGAAATATTTTTGAAATATAATTATTAAGTTTCTAGAATGCTCCAGAGATTGTGTTATTGTACTGGAGACAAATAATAGAATCAACAGATGTGAAGTCTTCCCTCTTGGCACATAAAATTTTAACGAATTTGTAATCATTAATTCTTTTGAAATTTGTATGACACTTATGTATAGTGTGTATCCACAAACACACATGCCAAGGTTTGTGTGAGTATAGGTCGGTTCTCTACTTCTGCCATGTAGGTCCTAGGGGGCAGACTCAGTTCAGGCTTGACAAACAGGCGCCTTTACCCTCCCGACCTCTGGGTGTCTCACCTGTCACTAACTGTTCGTTCTTACTCTACCAAGTCTAAATCTATCACCGCTACTTAGAATATGCATTTAATTAATATTAAAGAGCTCAGTGTAATATCTGGAAGGGAGATTTCTTGGGAGGCAGTTATGAGTATTAAAAGGGATTGTGCTGTTGTAAGCAAGGCAGTAAAATCCAATACACCAAGATTTATAACATAGAAATGCACCCCTGACTGAAAACTTGGCATATATGAAGGAATTCTGCATTCTTATTTATATACGCATGCTTTAAATGTCTTGAGTCCAAGGACTCTGGTTTCACCTAAGTTCAATTCTGATGAAAGACTTTTTTAATTAAGCAAATTAATACTTCATACACGTGTGTGCCCATATGTAAGTATGTGTGCATAAATGCATTTCTGTGCATACTTCCTCCACAAGCTTCTCAGATTTTTATGGGTAACATGACAAGAGGAATATCACGATCATAAATTTTTTCTGCAAATGTCTAAAGGCATATGGAATCAACTAGGGAAAGCATCTGAAGAGCATGTCCTGATGGATCTCGGGACATCTAGATGATCTTCTGGAAGAACGCCTTAGCTCTGTACAAGACGGTTTAGTAGGAAGACCGAAACACAGCCCTAAAGCAATAGGGTATTAACTTGGTGGGTTTTTTCCTTCAGGAAAAAAAAAACATATGCATACACACACATATGTAGATGTATGTGGTCATGTGTTCTGTGTCTTATACAAGTGAACTAAGGTCAGCAGAAATAGCACTCGTATCTTTCCCCAGTGTACCTCATTAGGGTACAATGTCACAGAAGCGCTGAGTTTAAGAATGTATGAGCTTTAATAATGCCCACATCATTAAAAATATGCTAAGAAATGCCCCCGTTTCTGAGAACTGAATCTGCTTCCCTGACAGCCCTGGCAAGTGGTCTTTTCACAAATGGTATTCCTGTGGGATATTTCTCCATAGGGATGCTTCCTTGGGAGATTTCTTTGGTGATAACAGGGCTTGCAAGGTTGAATTTTCCTGTCTTTAGTGTAGCCCCCACAAAATATAGATTTTCAGATTTAGCTGTTCTGAATCTGACAGAAATAGGAATTCCCTGGTGTGCAAAGGCACCATGGAAAACATAGGAGTTTCCTGTCACAGTCTGGTGAACGACGAGCCAACTCAAATTCGAGTTTTCTTTGACAGTTGTTATGATTTGGGTGTGAATGGCCCTCATGGGCGCAGGCGCTTCAACACTGGATCCCTAGGTGGTCTTTCCATCCCATGGCACATGAACATACTCCAACACACATGCATACCCATAGTTCTCTTTTTATCCAGTGGTAAAGTAGAGATTTGCACTTGACCCATTTTCTGGATCTCTTCTGATGACATTTTATATTTGCTTCATTTTCCAGTGTTCTTTGATCTAAACCACATTTTTGAGGCAGAGCCTCCTGTAGCCCTGGTGCCTGGCCTTAATCTCTCTATGTACTCTAAGATGACCATGAATTTTTAATCCTCCTGTCTCTATTTTGTGAGTGTTGGGATTAGCATGCCTGGTTATTTGGTGCCTAAAAACAAACCCAGAGCTTCACGCATGCTAGACACTGCATTAACAGAGCTATTTTTATATAGTCTCCATCTAAACTAGATTTTAAGATTTGTATTTAATTCAATATTATACCCCCCCCCAATATCGGCCTCTAGCAGAGGTCATTCTTTATTTTCAAAGACCTGGATCTTAGGGCTGAGATACGAGAAGCACGGACACTTGAGACTGGAGGGTGGGGCGGAGACACTTCCAGTGCTCCAAAGATGCCGTGTTCTGCACATCACAACCCACACATATTCCTTGTACAGTTAGACATGGTTGTGAGATGCAGACAAATGTGATCAGGATAGTGAGTTTCTGAGTGACAGCACTGGGATGAGGGAATTCCCTTGGGGCTGACCACCTGTTCTGAACAAATCCTAAAACGGCTTCTGAAATAACTATAGCTTTGGTCCCTACCTTACACTGCAGAAACACATGTATTAAATTCTACTAAGCCATAAAAATATAGAAGCATAAGAAAGACAAAGTGTGAGGATTAAATAACATATGTATCTATGATTATATGACATATATATGTCATATATATCTATATACAGTATTTTTGATTAATGTTATCATAACCACTATGTAGCTTCCTGATACAAATACATGGAACATTAAACATAATTATTATATTTTTCATTAACTATCCCTTTGCCAATGAGAATACTTGGTTTTCATCTTTAAACTTTGACCCTGTACTAATTTTTAACAAAATAACAAGCCCAAATTCATATTCTAGCAGTCTATCAAGTTTAATCACATGCCATGTAATTTTTCAAGATCTAAACCAGATTAGTCTAATTATGAATATAAACTATAAAGATATATAATTTAAAACTAGAAAATGCTTAAAAATAGGTAGATGACATTTCCATTAAACCATTTATCTGAAATACACATGCTTCACTGAGTACCAGGAGCCAAAGAAGGCAACGAAACAAATGGCCTTTCTTGCTAGGACTTTTATAGAAATCTACAGATAATCTGGGGATGGAGCCAAACTCTGAGTTTAACATAATAGTAGATACTATATTTCCATTTAATTAAGTAAAAGTTTTTTTAAAAAAGTTAAAGATTGAAGTTGTATTTTGTTCTTTTTTAACAATTAAATCAAACTTTTATTAGCAAACTCTACTCATTATCCTGATCGCAATTAATGCCACCTCCCTATCAGGTCAGCTCATTTAAGTGCAATCTAGAATCATTTGGATTTAACATGATGGTTATTACTTATTACCCTGAAACCAAGCAGCACAATGAGATATTGATTACTTTTAACCTTTACATCCACGGATTCAAGAAAGGTCGGAGGAGGGGCACACTCCACTCTCAGCTGGCAAGCAGCCTTTAGGAGAATTCAAATGATTCCCGTTGGCCAAGACGACCCAAGATGGGTCCATTCTCTGAGCTGACAAGAAATGACAATGTTTTTAAAAAAAAAAATCCTCAGCCCATGTTTAGAACTAGCATTACATTTATATATCAAGTTTATATCGTCGATGGCCTCAGATGTGCTGTTAACCCCTTCAAGTCTGGCTCCAGGAAACATCTCTATTGCAAAGAGATATTCATGTGGGTGATTAAAATGTGTGATTTCCTATAGCTGCTCTCATTTGAATAAACTTGCCACCCCAAACGAAGATCTCTTGGTCGGTTCCCAAAGGCTGAACACAATGGCTGGCCAGTGACGTCGGACCCTCAGGTTCCTTTTGGCTTCCTTTTTCCACGACCGCATTTAGAAATAGTTTTTCACTTTTGTGCCACTGAGAGGCAACGGGTTCTAGGCAGGGTCCCGCAGAACCACAGACAAGAGAAGCATAAACTCTATGTGTGAGATTAATTTGCTGAGCACTCGGCGTTATTATTGCCAAGTCGTCAAATTGTTCCAAGTTGTTCCGGAAGGTTGTTATTAATAGTATGTTTTCTGAGGAAAGTTCTGTCTACTTTGGGAACTGCATTTCTGTTGCCAAGGAAACCCCTTTAAGCACCGTTTTCTAGGAGCACACTGCTGCTTTGTTTGCCAGCGTCCTATTCATATCATCTAAGCAGTGTTTTACACGCTCGAGTCTCCAGCCCCAAATGTTGACGGGTTAGCCCAGTTAACTTGCTTTTCCCAACATAGCTACTCCTGCTACGATTTCTTCTTCTCCTCTCCAGGCCTCTCTTGTTCTCACATTCAAACGCTCCCTCTCCCCACCTTCTTCCCCTTCTCCCTCCCGTGTGCTCAGCTTTCACTATTGGAGACTGAAATCAAACAAAAACCAAAGAGTTGCATTAAAGCAGGTAGTTTTCACAAGTTTTGGGTAAATTAACTTTGATTTGAATAATTCCATAGGTTCTCGCATCAGAGCGTCAGGCCTTCAGTGTTAATTATCTTTTCACTCTGAAATTAATGCAGTCATTTCCTACTGGCTCCTCTACCCCCATTTATTGAAGTGCGGAGGAAAACATGTCAGAGTCCCCAGCCAGGCCTGTTGTTGTGATTAAGCGTGGTCACATGGCCCATCTCTGCCAAAAGGAGGGCCCTGAGAAAAGGTGACAAAGACAGAGATTTCCTGTCAGCAAAGAGTACGACAGGGCTGTCTAGAAGTGATGCAAATGAGGGAAACTTTCCCCCACAGCTTGTTTGATCCACTCTAGGCCAGAGCCGGCCAGGCCAGAGGGAGAAGAGCAGCAGAGAGCAGCCAGGCCAGCCCCAGAGCCAGCACACCTTCCGGGCAGCAGCTCAGCACTGGAGACAGGGACTGCTGGCCGGGCTTCCCCTCCTCGCCCTCTGCNACCTTCCGGGCAGCAGCTCAGCACTGGAGACAGAGACTGCTGGCCGGGCTTCCCCTCCTCGCCCTCTGCACAGAGCCAACTGCTTCTTGGCATCCGATTTTCCTCACATCCTTCTTCTCCCCACCCTCCCCCCTTTTGGAAAAGCGAATCAAATAGGAATTACAGGCCCCAGCAGGAACCTTGCATGTTTCAGAGGTTGTTGGGGAACAACAGTTGTCTCCTTTTTCTATCCCTGAACATTCCAGAAAGAGTTTTGACCTCTCGCAAATTAAAAAGAGAAAAATATAAATTTGAGTGTCCATATCAGTGATGCATCAACACTCAAATTAATGTGACAGTTAATCTCAGGACTTTTTGAACTTTAATAAAAATGAACTAACAAATTTATTCCTAGATCAGTTCTGGTCACTTTCAAAATGACTAGATGTTGTTATTTGAAAAATTATAATGATTTTAAGCATATTTTTCTTATTTTAATGGAGTTTTAATGTAACATACAATTAGGCTATCCAATTAATCAACTAGGAATGAGGTAAGAAATTATCATGAAGCCTGTGTGCCTGCTCTCTCTGGTCCCTTCTGCTCTGACTGTTTTCAATGATTAATGATTTGTTTGATTCAACACAATCAAGATTGAAATGTGAAATTTGATACTGAAATCCCAATATGAAGCCTAACTAGCAGAATTTAATTTTTGATTCACATCCCTGTACTACAAACCGATGTATAAAAAAATAAACATAGTGGCTATTTTTCAACCCTAAGCCTGGTCGCCACAGCCTGAGCCACAAAGCAGATAGATGTGTACTATAGTTTTAGGAACTCAAGTTTAGCCGTGAGAGTACGAAGCAACATCTGAAATTATTTAGAACAACTCAACTCAATCCAGAGCAAAATGAAAGGAATCTATCCCAGAGGGCTGATATTCGTGAGTTTATAAAATATAGGCATAGTGTGATTAATGTGTTTCTGTGATCAGTTCATAGCAATGACAGCATCATTTTGGCATCAATCGCCATAAAACAAACAAGCCAAGTATGTCCATGTATCTTCTCTTACTCTATATTTCTTATTCCTCTGAATATCTAATCAGACTTCTCACACATTGCTTTTAGAGTCAAAGCCTTTTAAACACAAACCCAAACTCCCTATATGAACAATTTCCTGTACTCCTCCAAACTCCACTCCTTCCTCCAATAATTACTTCCAAGTCAGCTCTTTCACTGTTATGTCTCAAATGCTGTTTGGGTTCTTGTTTCGCATTTTCTTCCCAGTTCATGTGTCTATCAGCCTAACACACCCCTGTTGCCTTTCTTTTGCATCAACAGGAGTCTCTTGGTGAGGTTTGTGCTCCCTTACCAACTTGGCAACCAAGGCACTGAACTGTGAGTTAGTTCAGGGGTCACAGAAACTGTGTGTACAATGTTACTTGGAATACCGGCATGATAAATATTCTTAAGAGATGATATCTACATGTCCAGTGAGCTTAGCTTCTCTAAAGGGCCGGCTATGACTTTTCTCCTGGGAAATGTGTATTGTGTTTAGTGAGCTCTTGTCCTTTGTTTTGCCACTGAGCAGCTTCTCTTTGCTAGCCGTGGGAGATGCTGCAGGCTCTGCAGCTGGGCCAGGTATAGCCAGTCTTCTCACAGAAGCAGCCTCTGCTCTGTGCATGCTTCTGCCAGTTCTGATTTCTGTTTTCACTTTAAAATGTTCTTTTGAAATAAAGTCTTGCTATGGTGCCTTGTGCAAGGTTGCCTTGGGTTGAAGTGATTCTCTGCTCCCCTCCCCTCAGCATCCTGGGTCACAGAGACCATGAGAATTATGCTACTGCATCTGGTACCCTGGTACATTTTTTAAAATATTTTAAAAATATTTTCATTAAGATTCTTAGCAATCCAAAATTCATAAGACATTAAAAAATTCATCAATATGCTTAGTAACTATTAAGTAGAATAAATAGATCTTTTTCTTTTACAAACAGGGCATTTAGAAAATAGGCTAATGGAGAAAGATATAGGAAACTTGTATTGTTTCCATAACATATATGTATAATAAATATATAAATAATAATAATAATATATNCCTTTAATCCCAACACTTGGGAGGCAGAGGCAGGCGGATCTTTGTGAGTTTGAGACCAGCCCGGTCTACAAGAGCTAGTTCCAGGACAGCTAGAGCTGTTACACAGAAAAAACCCTGTCTCAAAAAAAAATGATAAAGAAAATGATATAAAATTCTGCTGTAAATTTCCTGGCAATAAATTCTTTATTTCTAATTCTACCTGGAAGGGTTCCTTTTAGCCCCTTGGAAGTCATGGAACAGCTAAGGGCCTCACTTGAGGCACACATTTATTTGTGTCAACTGAAAATAACTCTTGCTCCATTATAATAATCACCAGACTCCAGCTTGGGTGTTGAGATTAAGCTTTCCTTTGGCAACATACATCAACACAGGCTTACGACAAGCTCTGTTGTCTGCCCTGTGTAGGTAGCATAGAACTGATGGAGGTCAGGTGGTCCCATGAGGGAGACCCTTAAAGCCTTCTGAAGTCAATGGTGGGTGACTTCTAGGAGAGCCAAGCTCAGCAAGCCCATGGATGGCATGTTTCCAGGTCACTCAGTCTATAAAATGTGTAGGATGGGAGGAGGCGATTGAGCTTCCCCAAACCCAAGAATAATGCCACCTTTGATCTGCAGAAATGAAAAAAAAATGGAGCTTTTCCTTTGCAAGCAGAGTTTTAAATATTTCTCCATTAATAGTTAATGTGCAAGCAGACCATCAGAGTGACAGCTCCTTGCGATTATGAATTCTGGCTTCGTAACGCTAGTCCAAATAGGAGCTGAACTTTCAAAATCACGGTGGTTACTTTTGACAAATTAAATTGTCCTACTTAGGGAGGTAGAAAGAACGGAGAGCAAGACTGTGAAAGAGTGGGGGCAATGTCTCCTTGACTGGGAAAGAAAAAAACAAGAAGGGATGATGTTTGTATTTTCTAGGCTGAAGGGACTGCCACTGTTTATTAGAAAATGGACACAGAGACTCTTATTCGGAGGTGGGGCAAGAGAGAGAAGGGGGCAGGGAAGATGTAGCCGGCTCATCTGACCACATCAAAACTGCAAAATATAATTGAGAGAATAGTTCACTTTTAATAAGAGCTGAGTTTTCTCAAAACGATGTAGTTTAAAATTAATTAGAAAGAAAAGGACCTTAAATGTCTAGCAATCTGAAAGCAAGAAGTGGATTAAGTACTTCATTGCTGTACTAAGGCTTCTAAACTATGCCATCTTCTATCAGTGTATTCTTTGCTGTTCCAATGCCATTCTTGTCCTGCCCATGTTCCTTTGTATTTGGCTGACTTTGGATAAACAATATATAACAAGAAGTATCCTACTCAGATAGGGTAGGTGGTTTTCCAGCAGGGACTAAAAAATAAAAGCAGATGGAAATCGCCAGGAAATCAGCAGCTAGTATAGAAAATACTAAGTGAACGCCACTTTCTGAGACTAGAAAACCTAGCTGTTATCTAACCTGACATTTCCAAAGGTGGACCTTGGGGGTCACTTAGGACTATACAAACTTCTAGACACAGCCATCTGTGCCAGGGAAAGAGTTCAGTATGGGAACACCAAGCTACCCAGGGACAAAACAACAAAGACTTTGGATGCTGTGATAGGAGGGATAATGACTGCCCTTGCCCACGTTTGCTTTAGTTTTAACCTCCACTCGAGAGTGAGTTCCTTTGGAAATTTCACAGTTATCCCTTTCAATTGTGTCACGTGTTAAGAGCTTCATTTCTACTTTTCATTATTCTTTGGGATTTGAACTCAGGGCCTCATGTATGCCATGCAAGCGCTCTCCCACAAAGCTATTCTCCTAGCTGGGATTATAAGCATGCATCAGGCATGCACTATCATGCTTGGTGTGCGTATGTGTGTGTGTGTGTACGTATGCATGTGTGTGCATGTGTGTGTATTTGTAATAAGTGAAAGGGCATTTCTCCTGGTGTTAACACTTTCAATAAATAAAAAGGACCAGAAAGATAGCTCAGCAGGTAGAAATACTTGGTGCCAAGCCTGAGGTCATGAGTTTGGTCTTGCCTCCCACATGGTAGAAGATGAGAAGCAACTCCCATAAATTGTCCTCTGACCTTCACCTTGCAGAGTGGTACATGAAAACACACACACACACACACACACACACACACTGTAAAAGAATGTAAAAGAAGAAATGAAGACAGTTAAAGTAAGATAGGTCAGGAATTCTCTTAAGTGGGTTCAGGTCATCTTACATTGTCACAGTGGCTCAGGAGTTAAGAATAGTAAACATTCTCTGGTGGGAAGCATGGTTCCACAAACGTCCTTTATCCCCAAATATCAGTGATGGTTTTAGTAAGAATTTTGATAAAGCGTTGATAAGCAGGGGTGGTGGAAGCCAATGTGAAAACTAAAGATGGTCAAGATGGTTCCGTGGCATTTGGAAGCCTAAGAAGACCCGCGGAACAATTAAAGAGCTCCAATCCTTCCAGATGCTCTTTGATTGAAAGGTTACCAGTTCCCCTCTAATAAATGGTCAGTTTAGTGGATTCCTGAAAAAAGCAGATTAGAATAGAGGAATAGAATATTGAAAATGCTGCCCTGACCCAGGAAGCCCTAGGGAGTCTTGGGCAAGACCTCAAACTAATTCTCAGTCATTTTTTTCTATTACAGGCTTCCTAATGCCTTATCCTCAGGATTGCTTTGAGGTTTCCAGTTCTCTACAACTATTTGGGGCTCACATCAAGACCCTTGCAGACCTGTAGCATTTACCCTTGGTTTCTTGGTGATGTTTTCTTTACAAACCAAATGCACAGAGAATACTGGTTTCTGCTGAAGTCCTAAAAGCAGAAACATGATGATGGAATGAGTCACAGATGAAAACAACAAGATACAGATAATGTTTGGAAAAGTACTCTGACCCAGAAGCCCCCAGTGGGCGGAATAATCACCCTCAGTGTGCCAGAGTGGGAATTCACAGGCAAAGCACTTACAAGGAAACCGTCAGAAAAAGACAACTGCTTTCTTCATTCAACGACTTCCTATTAATTGTGATGCAAATCATATGACTGTGATTTTTTTTACAAAGAATAGCAATGTTTCAGAAAATAGTGGCTTATATGCAAACTACAAAATGTATCAGAAAGACAAAAAATGTTACTTGGCAGTGTGACTGCAGTAAGTTCTGCAGTACTGGTTTAGAAATAGGATTTTTCTAGCACTAAATTAATATAGATTTATAAATATTTTTCATATGTAATTTCTGATCCTGACATGAGGTGTGAAGTAGTAGCCTAACCGTAGTTATATCAGTCTGAAACTGTTACTCAAGCAATGTTATTTCATAAATTTTTTGGGATTTTGCCGACAACTATTTTTTAGAGAAAACAGAAAAGTCACCAAACAACATCAGTGCTGAACAGAATTCTTCAGAGAGTGCAATGTCCCCATTTACTCAGTCCCTAGGGAGCCTATATCTTTTCTTAAGTAAGATGATTCCCAAGGGACAATAATTAATGCCAATCAGACACTGTAAAAGTATGTGTCTCTCTCCTCAGAGGAGGCAAAAGTTAAAATACTTTATTAAAGAAAGTTTACCTAAAATAGTAAAATTGAAGGCGATAACTTTTATTTGACCTTGAATGTACTTCTCATTCGCTAAGAATTTTTGGAAAGCCAGAGGGTAGTTGTTTCTTGTCGTTATACTGTTGCTGATTCTGTGGTTAGTTATTAATTTTATTTTTTATGATTCACAATCTGCTCTTTGAAATATGCCATATGCTCAAAGCAATTCAAGGATGACAACTGTCAGAATTACTCCAATAAAAATTGCTTAAATGAGAAAGATTTACTGCAGCTGATATTTGAGGAGAACATCCCTCCTTCTTCCCCCACAGCTTTTCAGGGACGGTGCATCTTACAATCATTTTTTCCCCAGTAAAAATCACATGATTGTTTTGTAAGGACTTCTTAAGACTATTGAAATAGAATTGGTCAAACACTTTAGGTTAAGGGGGAACTAGCAGACATGGAAAGCAATATAGACAGTTATCAGATGGATTGCCTGAAAGCGATATGAATTCCAAGCAAGAATTCTCAAACCACCTGAAAATGCACAGACTTAATTACAAAGTCTGCTGTATGAGTCACTTGCATACCTTAGACGTCTCGAGCCCTATACTTTGGTAATAGCAAGGCAAAAATCAAGGCAAATTTCTTTCTTCTGGGACGCTTTAAAAGAGTGGATCAAATGTACCCGAGTGCTCCAATCCAAACACACACTGTTCAATGTTACCAGCCAGTCTAGCCCAGTCTTTTCTTATTAATGTGGTTTCATTTATTGCTGTTCATCTTGAAGATAAAGCTCTGCCCTCCTGTGGAATCACACCAAACGGAATGCGATAAAGGGGACTTTCTCGCAGTTATGATGTCGGTGCAGCCTGTCAGCACACTGGGGATGGAGAGGAGTTTGGGGACAGGGAAGGGGATTCTAATAGACACCATGATACATACAATGAACACAAAGCTACCCTGAGAGAGAGAGACGGCGAGGTGAACGCAGGGAAGGGTGGCTCTAACCTTGTAGAGGTGCTGTTGCTGCTCCTCTGACATCATCAGGTCGTGGCTGTCCATCACGAGGGACTCCATGTCAATCAGCCAATCCCAGAGCTCCTGATATTCTGAATCAAAGTCCAGAAGCCTGGAGATGAGGCACAAAAATGCATTATGTATAAATACAGGGTAGTTGTTAAAAAAAAATCTCATATTAGAATAATGTATTCTTGAAAACCCAGGATGGGCCTAGGTGAATACCTGTACAAGGAGAAGGGAAAAATCCTCTGTATGGTTACACAGAGGACAAAGTAGAAACTTCAGGCTGTGACATAGCCACTTCCTAGATTTTGAAAGTACTACATGTAGTTCCTGTACTCGCTCCTGAGTCACACCCTGGTGACTACCATCTGCCAACCCTGTCTAAACAGAGACCATGATTGTGTCCCTGAGAAGAAGCTCCACTTCTTCACAGCCTGAGAAATGGAGGGTCTGGGACTTGCTGAAGTTTCCTTAGTCCCAGATGTGGGGTAAAGACAGCACTTCAAAATCCTAATTCCTTTCTGGTTTAAATTTCCTAGATGTTGCACCTCAATAACTTCATTCTTAAAAATATTATCGAGATTTTTTTCAACAACGATAACGCATGCTGACAAACCAAAACCATTATTTTCACTGGAAAATTACTCAATCTTTCATTTGTCCCTCTGCTGTCTATCCATCTATCTCAACAAACATGTATCCAACATTTCTTGTCATGGATGAGTAGCTAGCACTTCAGTGTAACACTAAAGATAGGCCTGAGTGACTGGGGTAAGCCAGTGAGGACCAGTGGCAGAGCCAGCCTTAGACAGGTGTTCCCCACAGACACGCAGGAAACAAAGGTAAGGACAGGAAGTCAAAACAATGAATCATTGAATAGCCAGCAATCATTAAAATTCAAAGGCGGATCACTATGGTTTTCAACAAAATAAATCATTAGAATAAGGAGCTTAGCAGGATTAATGTGATTCTCTATTGAAAGCCTGGTGAATAAGAAAAGCCCCGATTCGTTTACAACACTGTGATCAGAGAATGAAAGTACAGGGTGAAAACTCGGAGTTTATCCTCCCACCTCCAAACCACCCTTCAGAGAAATACAGTTTTGTCGAACTCAGCGTGGGCAAATTTCCCGCCAGTGTTCAGAGTAGTGAGCCGAGCTATGAAGGTGGATTCGCTGATGGAGGGTTTCAATACTACTCTGTTCTTGTCTCTCGCTGTCAGATCGCTTTAAAAAATATGTATAATACACTTAATAGATAAGTCAAACAAGTTTACGGTGGATCCGGAGTGGGAAGACTAAATCTGGAGCTGCCTACGTTGCTCTAATTGTTTTTGCATCCTTACAAACACTCTTGATTGTGGAACTGGTTAGTGAGTGTTCACTGGACACCAGTGGTCTGTCTAGCTGCTGGGGACACAAACTTCGGCAGGTCTATGGTGGCCTACAACCATGCGTCTCAAACTCAGTGAAGATGGGGCACAGCTGATGATTCTAGAAAAATGAAGGTACTAACTCATACTCGGGGAGGAGGGTGTAATTCTGCATTTCTAAGAAGTGTTGTCAAGGCTTTGGGTTCAGGGACCACACTCTGAAGAGTCAGGTGTTCCCAGTAACCTTATGAAATCTGAGTATTTCTACTCCACACAAATCAACCACTATGGGAGGATAAATGAACCACCAAGATTTCGAAGTTAGTCTGTGAACAGTAAAGAAGTCTTTGCTTGTGTGATCACTAAAAAAAATTGAAAGTATGGCTGCTGCTTCCTTTCTCTTTGCCTTCCAATATTTTAACAATAAAAATTGGGGGAAAGTGAAATATTCACAAAATTTGGAGACTAGGATATGGAGGAATATTAAAACCAGAGGGAGAGATAAATAAATGATCTTCATTGAAGTGAGCTTGGAGAACATGAACCACGTAAAGACAGGAGGAGTAGACTCTTCAGCATCCTTCCCCTTCTCTTTTGGTCCAAGTCTTAGAGAGGAAGCATGTGAGGAAGGCTGATGGGGAGGTAAAAAAACCATAATCCTCAGCTCCATCTCCTGCTAGGGACTATAGAGATTGTCTTCTGTGGTATATCCCCAATAAGCAGAATTGAGGGAGGATGGGAGGTTCAGAGAATGGTGGGGGTGTGGGAATATAGGGGGAGCAAGTTTTGATTAAGCCTCCCAATTGACAAAATCTTCTCCAAGAAAATGCCAAGATCTCTGAAAGTTCAATGGCTAAGTTGATCGGAAGTGTTACCATAGCAACGAAGGCACAGTGAACCTAAGGACAAGCAGGTGGGGGGAGTCCCACATAGGCATGCAATGCCAGGCCTCTTTGAAAATTGGTAGTGCCCATGAAGGCTGGGATGAGTCTTAGTCAGCAATAATCGCACAATGGAGTACTACCCAGCAGAAAAAAAATAATGACATCTGAAATTTGCAGGCAAATGGATGGAGCTAGAAAACATCATATTGAGTGAGGTAACCCAGACCCAGAAAG
>LOEQ01003588.1:42483-72460 GCA_001685075.1 Bramus lutescens | reverse complement strand
GCCTATAGAAGGAGAATTTTAGACTGGTAGGGTAAGCAGGTGGGCCTAGCAGGAGAGGAATGTCTTTGGCTTTAAGGTTCCACTGGCAATCATGGCTAAGACCATATGCTCCATGATTAAATCCAGGATCTGGAGTTGACTTCCTTCTCAATCATTTCCCCCATTCCTTCAACATTCTACTCTGTGTCCCAGAGCAGAACGTGGTTGGCAGTCTGCCAGACCTTTGCTCCCTCTTTGCTGGCTCCACATCAGTTTTAGATACTTATCCATGTGAGCACCTAGCACATGGCAGGCAGCCTATCCAATTCAAGGGAAAACACACAGAACCCATGGACACTGCTGTGCCTCACACATTACCTCATCAATTTTGGGCACACCGTTTTGTTGCGGAATATGAGTTGAAGATGTGCTACATTTATGCAGTGGCCCATTTGTTTAATAATGCAAGATGTGTTGCATTCTTTTATGCTCCATTTGTTTAACTCTGTGAAGCTGTGTTATTTTGCCTGTCTAAGACACCTGATGGTCTAATAAAGATCTGAATGACCAGTAACTAGGCAGGAGAAGGATAGGCAGGGCTGCCAGGCAGAGAGGAAAAAGTAGGAGGTGAAGAGAAGCGAGAAGAGCGAGAGAAAGCTAGGAGAGAAGGACACCAAAGACCAGCCACTGAGTAAGAAGAAAAGAAAGATATATAGAATAGAGAGAGTTAAAAGCCCAGAGGCAAAAGGTTGATGAGATCATTTAAGAGAAGCTGGCTAGAAACAAGCCAAGCTAAGGCCGGGCGTTCTGAAGTAAGAAGAAATCTCCATGTATTTATTTGGGAGCTGGGTGATAGGCCCCCAAAGAGTTAAAAAGTAAAAATAAAACTAACTACATCCCTACACCTCTACCTTCTCCTACTGCACAGCTAAATATCCACTTAAAGCCACTCTAAAGAGCTGTAATCTGACTTTGTGGTGTTCAGTAAGCACTTTTCAGATTACAATGAGAAATTCTGTCACCTCCAGGATCCTCCCTGTTGTTTTCCTGGCTTGCTCTAGTTCTGGACACGGTCAGAATTGAGTTCAGCTGTCCAGAAGGCCATTTCTAACTCAATACCTAGGAGACTCCATATCATTTAGGTTACAGATCTGGCTGTTCCTAAAACTAAACTCTGAGTTTCCAAGTGTAAATACCAGCCCACTGTCTCACCTGCCAATCTCCACTTACACACAGCGTGACTACAGAAATCACTTAAAAATGCTGGTCTGGTTGATGACTGAATTTGGGTTTTCTGAGTATTTTGTTCTGCCTTTTGCATCCAGGGTCTCATTACTCTCGAAGTCTTCAGCTCCAGCGAGCTTTCAGGCTCAGGGTCCATAGGCAGCTGAACTCACAGGCAAGCTCCGTCATAGGGCATTTTGCAGTGTCTTGCCAAAAACATCCTTGTGGAAGGAGTTAGGGCTATTGTGTTTTTTTTTTCTATTGTCAGTTTTACACAGTACAGAATTTTCACAATGCAAGATTTATGATAAAATTCTGTTAAGGGTAGAGTTCAAATCCTCACAGAGGAGATAGTATAACTGTTTAGATTATCTGCCTTTTTGTTTGGGTTTTTCTGTTTGTGGTGGGAGTTTTGAGATGGGATCTTGCTGTCCACAGACAGCCCCCAAACACTCTGCTTGTCTCATTTTCCTGCACACTGAGACGGCATGTGTGCAGCTTCCCCTGACAGCCATCATGTTCTTGACCTAGAGTTCTAAGCTATGGGTTTTTAGCTCCATCTTAAAATCTTCTACGCTGGGTTAGTGAATCATGAAGCTGTTGGATGTTTTAATTCCTAATTTGTATGATGAACTGAGTACATAAATAATCATCTAAACTAAGTTTTCTTAGCAAGGACAGAGCTATTTAATACATTAGACCACACATTCAAATTCTATTTGAAAAGTGAAATCAGATAACATCTCCATAGGAGCAAACACCTGAAAAGGGAGATGGCTACATTTTACGAAGCATACAGAATACAAGCAGTCCTGATAGGTTACACGTAGAGCATTGAACCATGCACACAGTAGGACCTCATGACGACTTGCTTGGTAAAAGAAGCAAAACAATCAATACTGCTCTCACTTAAATAAAAAGCAATGGTGTTTATTTCCCCCAGAGAATCACAAAGACTCACAGGGTTTATCTCTTGCTGCCTAACCCAAGTATAAAAATGAAAAGGGTGACAGCTTATATTTTATTAAGTATGATAATCACCACTCCAAGCCACCCAGGAGTCAGGGTTCCATGATGGTGTGCATAGGCCAAGTGTCTCCCACAGACGAACATGCTCTATCGCCAGAGCATGTTCCTTCGTATTCCAGAAAACCCTTCCACCACACCCATCCAAGACTGCTAACCACAAAACTGATAGCTGCGTATGAACTTTGATATACCTACCTACCATCCTGATAAACACCTTCTCACCAAGCCAGAGCGGCTACAAACTCATTTCAAAAGGAGTATTTTTTGTGACGCAAAACTTGTAGAAATTTAAGAGCACCATTCATTATAGCTGCTGTGTCTTCCCTGCAGAATTCTCAGACAACTACAGTCATACACACGGTCTGAGCATGCGTGTGAGAATGAGAGGCTATGAACTGGACTACTGACATCTTTCTCTCTTTAGTCTATTGGATTTCAGCATTTGAAATACAGACCCTGGGAAGCCCGTGCTATTCCCGCATTTACTTGTTGGAAACAATGCTCATTATATATATAGGAATGGTTAGTGAGGTTTATCCATCATTGGAGTAAATAATTTTACAAGGCTGTGTTTTTCAAGCTCCAGAATTACAGATTTGACTGTGGGAGCAGAGTCTTGAGGGCAAGACACCTCTGATAACCTCACCCACAGACATTCCTCAGACGGAGCTTTCCTGTGTGTCAGCAGGGACTAGAGCACAGCATAGGTTTCTGTTCATACTATTAAATGGCTGGCTTGCCTTCACTGCACTCTTAAATTTCTGCACAATGCACAGCCCTCAGCACCCTAAGGAACACAAACAAAGGCTATCAGGAAAGTTCACCCACTCCCACGTCACAGAACAATGCTTGTTGCTAACTAAGCAATTCCCAGGGCAGATTTATGATGCCTGGAGCCCAGTGCGAGTGTTCAGGTTGGGCCCTTGGAATCTGAGGTCAAGGCACACGATGCTGCTCAATCCAAAGGCTTCCAGAAAACACAAGAATGTGACCTAAAGTCTGTGCCTGCATGCACGCCAGAGAGGGCTTAGGGATTTTGAGAAATTAAAGCACATTAATGCCCCCAAACAGCTTATGGTTCATGCTCTAAGATTCAACCTTTTCCTTCTCACTTGCTGCTGACTCCCCTTCCCAGTGACTAGCGGGTCTCCAGGGATGAACACAGCCTGCTAGAATGGCAAATAGAAATTATTTCTCCTCGTTTCTTAACAAAATCATGATTCTGGTATTTTTATTATATTCTTATACTCTGAGTTATTATAACAGGACAGAATCTCTAACCTATGAGCTAATTTAACCCGTAACATTGTACAAGGGTTGTGAGTATGTTATAAATCTAAGTACTTTGAAAGGTCAGTGCAAGTGGGCATAGTGGTACACCTTTAATTCCAGCACTTGGGAAGAAGAGAAGCAGGTGGATCTCTGAGTTCAAGGTCAGCCTGGTCTACACAGTGAGTTCCAAGACAGCCAGAGGTATACAGTGAGACCCTGAAAAAGACACCCCCTCAAATAAAAAATAATAGATGCACCTAAGGGCAAGAAAGGGCTTCTCTTCTGTTGCCTTTCAGGGAATATTCTGGATAGAATTATTTCCACAGATTTATATAGCACTATAAACATGTAGTATAGCTTTGGAGACCAGGGTCTATCTCTTGCTGCCTAAAAAGGGTGACTGCTTATATTTTACTAAGCATAATTATTACTAAGCTATTAAAACTATGAAATAATTTAACTTCATCTCTTTTACTTTTTAATGGTCATCTATTAAATATTAGAATTGCACTAGAAAACAGAAATATATAAATACACCGGGAAATCTTTGTATTGCTTTATGGGCAGTAGGAAATATTGAAGGCTGTGGGCAGCAAGTCCTAGCTAAGTGGAACCATACATCTCAGGCTAAACAAAATAGCTTCTGGGTCACTGCTGCCACCGCCACGGTTCACATACTATAAACAGCTCGGGTGTTAGCTTTTCCAGGCAGGGTAGCACATACTTGTCACTTCAGCACTCAAGGTGTAGAGGCAGGAGAATCAGGAGTTCAAGGTCAGCCTTGGCTACAATGTGAATTCAAGGCCAGCCTGGATTACGTGAGACCCTGTCTCAAATACTAACAACAGAGTCAAGAACTAGTCCATAATTCCAGCTGATTTTATGTGAATCTAAGTAGCTAGCCAAACCATGGTCTTTAAATGATTACTAGGTCGCTATACTATGTTCTTCCAAGTTTCCAATAAAGTTCTTTTGTTTAGAAGTATGATAAACAAACCTTAACATAGACACTGAGGTCAAAGCAAGGGGGGATATACATGTTTGAACACAATCTATGCAGAAGAAAGACCAATATTATTAATAAAATATAGTCTCAAAAATACTTCTAAGAAACACAAGGCCGTCTTTTACAAGATAGTAGCAAAGTTTAGAAGTTCTGGCTTATATGATAGGGGCTGAGTAACAAAGTTTAGAAGTTCTGGCTTATATGATAGAGGCTGAGTAACAAAGTTTAGGAGTTCTGGCTTATATGGTAGAGGCTGAGTAACATAGTTTAGGAGTTCTGGCTTATATGGTAGAGGCTGCTAAAGTCCACGGTTCTTCTCCAGCCCTCCATCAAACCTTTCCTTGTCTGTTAGCTAGGAAGAAAATGCCCGCGTGCCACCTAACCCGGGACGTGGCTGAAAAAGTAGGTTAGAGAGAATGAAGCAGAAAGGACAGTCCCTTACCCATTGCTTCCCACCGAATGCGTCTTGGACATGTCAGCGAACTCTTCTTTTCTCTTGCTGCCGCTGGAGTACTGCTCGCTGTAGAGCTTGAGAGACATCTGCTCGACAGCATCTCTTTGTGCTTCCAGGTAGCAGAGCTGCACCTCAGCCTGGGGAGAAACACAGAGGAGAAAGGCCCTCTTAGTCCAGTGGGAATGCATTTCCGTGAGGGACAGCAGCTTGAAGGAAGGGAATTGTTCACATCATTATACAGCCTGTGTAGGGTTGGATTTAATGGGATCAGCCGGGCATATTACAGAATTACAATATAGATCTGAATCTTACAAGTTCTTTCTTAAAATATGACCTGAATAAATGAACTCTCAGAAGACCCAGTAAATATTACAAAGTATCCCTGAGATCATAACACAGCATGATAAGACTTTACATAAAAATGCTGTGAAATTCCTTAATAATACTCTTCCTCACATATATCCCTTTTTAAAAGAAGTCTCCATTCAATTTAAACACTGGGGTATTACACACACACACACACACACACACACATTTCTCTTTTGAATGCTTTTTCATTTTCTTCACTGGGGAGAAGTAAAATACCTTTTTTTAAATTCTAGTACATGTTTAATAATGGCCATATACTTTGTTTATTGCATTTTTATGCTCTGAACTATTGTCTTAATTTTAAAATATGGATATAGGGCAGTGGTTCTCAACCCTTTTAATGCTGTGACCCTTTAATATAGTTCTTTGTGTTGTGATGACCCCAACCATAAAATTATTTTCATTGCTACTTCATAACTGTAAATTTACTACTGTTATGAACTGTAATTTAAATATCTGTGTTTTACAATGGTCTTAGGCAACTCCTGTGAAAGGGTCACTTGGCCCTCAAGAGGGTCACAACCCCCAAGTTGAGAACCACCAGTGTAGTGACTTTTTTATGCATAGGCATGGATCATTGAATCATAAACACTTGGGGGCTTGCTGCAAAGAAAGAGTAATGATATCACCATGTTGATTTTTTCTTTTCTTTTTTTATTTTTAATTTTTGGATTATTTTAATCAACCAGAGGCCAAAGAATGCTCAGATACTTTTGCATGGAAATGCATTGGATAGATGTTTTATTTATTGCCACTGTCACAATCCCTGTGGCTTTGGGTTCTCTAAAACACCTGCTGAGACTGAGAAAGAAGTCCCCTGGGGGTCGCGCTTCTCTGCATTGGAGGAGAGAAAGCAACACAGAGTTCTCATGCACGGTGGACCGCGGGACCCTTCTTTTTCTCTTAGTATATTTCACAAAATCAAACACCCCCACTAGCATTTCTGACCAATCTTAGAACCGCCACTTCATGATTTCATTATGTGTCTTCTTAGAAATCGTGATGCCCAGCTGGCACGCCCTTCTACTCTTAGCATTCAGAGCCAATGGAAGCCTTTGGCCTGGACTCCTTTGAAAAGACTCAGCTATGGAGGAGAGAGCAGAAGAGCACAGAGTGGCGATCACTTGAAGGGCCCGAACCATTAGAAATCGTACATTTTTGGTTTTCATAAGCAATCAGTTATGAATGCCCTAAATTTCCACAGAAAATTTAAAGAGATAACATTTAGATTACTATAGTTACATATTAATTTCAGAAAGTTCAAAACAAGTATCTATTCATCCATCTAGATTT
Source organism: Bramus lutescens (assembly GCA_001685075.1). NCBI lineage: Eukaryota > Metazoa > Chordata > Mammalia > Rodentia > Cricetidae > Bramus > Bramus lutescens. The sequence goes on along the minus strand of LOEQ01003588.1, from coordinate 65,834 downwards.
TCTTGCTTAAACCAACTGGCTTGAGTAAGAAGAGACTCAATTAGATTAAGAATCATACACATATACGATCCTATATGTATATGTACACATATATATATTCTTAAATATAACCTGCTCCATATGTACATATGCCTTCAGGGCTGACCATTGGTACTGGGTAACTAATTGGTGCCCTTTCTCTCCTGCTCTCAGCATTCCTTAGTTGCCTGGAGTTCTTTGTGGAGGGTTGAGGTCTCATGGGCTTTCCCCACCCACTGTGGCAAGTCTATGTTGTCTTTATTCAGCGCATAGCTAAGCAGCCCTGTTAGTGAGTTTATGGGTGTGACTTATGGGAAGGTTTGGAGGGAGGGAGGGCAGGGAATAGGAAAATGCTATAATTTATAATCTCAAAAATTAGAGAAGAAAGTTATATTGAGGACTGGGGATGTAACTCAGTGGTAGGGCCCTTCCTTACTCAGCATTGATGAAATCTTGAATTTGATTCCAAGCACTGCAAATTTAAAAAATAAAGGAAACTACATGTAATATACATAGTTCTAGGAAGAGGCGTGACTGGTGGGAAGCCACACAGAAAATGTTAAATCTAGTGTCACCTTGCGTTTTTATTACAGAAGTGGAAGAAGAAGAAGAGTATGCAGAATGTCAGAGCTGTGTATGGGAGAATGCTAAGAGGTTTATAAGTCATGGGGCCTGAAAGAACACCCACTGCTCTAAGAGGAAGGCATTTTAAAGAATAAAACTAATCGATGATTAGAAAAAAAGATTTAACTAGCATACGGGGGCTGTAAAAATGCCTGAGTGGTTAAGAGTACTTGCTTCACAATCATCAGGATAAGAGTTTGGATCCAAGGCCCCCAGAAGAATCCCAGAATCCCACAAACCTGTAACTCCAGACCTGAGGGGTCTAACACACTCTTGGGGCCTTTGCACACACAGACTTATGCACCCCCCCACACACACACATCTTAGTTAAAAGTTAACGTCAAATCCTTATGTGACAAATAAGATGAAAGAGATATTAAACAATAATCAAAGAATTTAAAAAACGTTCTCCCAATGCTACAACTTCCCTCCACCACCACCACCGCCGCCACCACCAGAAATCTAGGGGCACAATGGGGAACTTACTCCAGACTGGGTACTCCATGGAAAACCCTGGTAGAATAACACATCTGGGTCACTGGGGACATTGCTGCAGAGGCTTCTGTCCATGTTAACTATACTAAGTAATGTGCTGGGCCACGGTTCATGCTGGGCAGTGGTCTCCAGTGTGCCTCTGCTCAGAAAAGGCTCATACAGAAGGCAGACTCAGTGCGGAAAATCCTCGGTCTGTGACACCATGATTTAATGAGGTCCCTAAAAGTTTAGGAAAACTATTTAGGCTGCTGAGAGTGATATTGGGGAGCTGTACTTCTGTCCTATCCTTCATTGCTGACTTCTTTAGGGTTTATCTGGGATTTCTCTCAAGCATTGTTGAAGATCCTTTATTATAAAAACATTTTCTGGGTCAGGCAGTGTTGGCATGCTCCTTTTATCCCAGCACTTGGGAGGCAGAGGCAGGCAGATCTCTGGGTTCAAGGCTAGCTTGGTCTACAGAGCGAGTTCCAGGACAGCCAGGGCTACACAGAGAAACCCTGTCTCAAAAAACAAACAAACACAAATCATAATGACTATCCAGGTGGTGGTGGTGCATGCCTTTAATCCCATCACTTGGGAGGCAGAGGAAAACGGATTTCTGTGAGTTGAAGGCCAGCCTGGTCTACAGATGAGTTCCAGGACAGCCAGGGCTACACAGAGAAACCCTATCTCAAAATAACAACAACAACAAAAATCAACCCCCCTTCCCCCAAAAAAAGTAAAAAATAGTTTCTAAGTGTCTAATATAATAGAATTTGCTTCTCTACAAATTTAGTTAAATTTATTGATTTTAAAAAAGTTCCCAAACTGTTAACATATTTGGCATGTGTTTCCAATATTTTGTTGAAATACATTGTTTTACTAAAAATAAAATGCTTTCTATTTTTCAAGGTACTAAATCAGGTAAGAACTGTAGAATAGAAAAAAAATATGTAGATAGTTGTAGAATATATAATTGGAAAAAAACAAGTTTTCTCATCTAAAGAAGAGGGGAAATTATCATGGAGATTTTATCTTAAGGAAAACAATCATTCCAAAATAAAACAAAATAGATTAGGACAAAACTAGAAATTGAAAATATGTCATAACTTCTTACAGAAGTTAAAACTTAAAGATAGTATAGGTTTTCAGAAGCTTGCTTTACACAAAAGACTTTATGTTTTATCAAAGTAATTATTTACGACTCCTACTCCATTTCTCATTAGAAAGCTAAAGCTTAAAAGATTCAGGCTGGGCAGTGGTGGTGCCTTTAATCCCAGCACTCGGGAGGCAGAGGCAGGCGGATCTCTGTGAATTCGAGGCCAGCTTGGTCTACAAGAGGTAGCTAGCTCCAGGACAGGCTCCAAAGGTAAGGAGAAACCTTGTCTCAAAAAAACAAAAACAAAACAAAACAAAAAACCTTAAAAGAGCCGATGATTGTTAAAAGTACTTGTCATGTTTCGAGTCTTACATATGACAGCTAAATTTTAAACTACAATATTGCCTTCGGTCTACAAAGAGATGTGCAAGCAGAAGAAAATTGTCCTCAAGGGTTCGATAGGAGATGGTACCAGTGGTGACCGAAAACTGAAAGAGCCACAGGGCTTCTTCTTAATGAGCCTTGCCTGAACTTAATTGACAAAAGAAAATATGGTTAATTTTGGGCTACATACATGGCCTCAAACACCCAGCAGAAAAGTATGACCAAGTGAGGATGACTAGAACAGACTTTTGTGAAAGACAAATCATGACTCTGGTCTCAGAGGCCTCGCATCAAACTCTAAGTATAGGCCACTGTCACGCCAGGAAGGATAAATCACAGCCACTCTGACAATACAAAGATACTTCAAGCTTGTGTGGGGCTACCCCTAGCTTGCGTTTAGATTTGCTTTACTGTCTTCCTTCAGACGCTGTGGGCATAACACACACTCGACCGCGACTTTGAACTGATGTCCATTAAATATATTCCCTTCTTCAAATCATTCTTTTATTTTTGCCTTAGAAACCCTTTGATGCTGTTTGACTCTTGTAAAAAACAGTAAACTGTGACTCTGTTAAAGAAACCCACACCTCACACACAGACTTTTGGGTGGGTCCTACTTGTGAATGCCCTTGTCTCCTAATGTTTATGCTTAAACCTATATTAAAATATTATTATTAACCCCCCCCCAATAAAATAAAGTTTATTCTTTCAAAACTGATATCATACTAGACTTGGTAGGTTACCACCTGCTTCCAGCTAGGTCCATTTTCTCTGCTGTCCTTCCTGTTTCTGTACTGTCCCTGTTTCTATGTGAAGCCAATCCCTCCACTTATAGACTAGAAGTCTCTTTTGTGCCCACAAGTCACGTCCATGAAAGCCACCTTTTCTCCTACACTGTATTTTTCCACCCTGTGTTATTTACAGTCACACATTAGCTCCCCTAATGCTGTTGCTTTTCTCGTGGTTAAAAAAGTAAAGGGAAATGAAAACTAACGTCAGGAGAGTAGGTTCTCACTGGAGTGTCTTCTGGCTCTAGCTCCATGTTGTATTTATTATCTCTCTCTGCTGCCTCCGATCTCCTCTTTCACACCGAATGCCCTAGTTAAGCTTTTGTTCACCTCAACCCTACCCTTCGGCTCCATTATGGTGGAGGGCACATTCTCAGGACACTTGCTCTTGATGGCTGAAGGGCTCAGTCTTCTCCTCATCTCTGGTCTTTGTTGAAGAGTTGTCTGCCATCCAGGCCTTTCCACCCATGCATTGTGTGGCAGAGTTTCCCATCTTCGTTCTGAGCCACAGCTCATCCATTTTTTTTTATTCACAAAGAGATTTCTTTTTTCCTTTTCCTTTCACCTTTTTGTTTTTATTGACATGGTGAGTGGTTCAAAATTTCTTACCATAATCCACTTTCGAAATTCAAAGTACATTTCGTGTCCAGAAATGGGCTCTGTCTAGACCTTAATCCACATACCCATTATTAGGTACATTCTGAATAGACAGAAATAGTGAGATTATTATAATACACAAGATCCTATGTCATCTTTTCAGACAACACACACACACCTGAGTAGGATACCAAAGGTTTCTTCCCAGAGTAAGAAGCAGGACACAGGAAGAAATATTTCTTTGTAACAGTGACAATTGAAGGTCTTCAACAACTCTATTGTGAATGTCTTTTATATATAGGACGTTGTGCAAAATGCAAATGTAGGCTTGCCATTGTGTGTGTCCTCAGGGAATATACAACTACAATCAGAAAAGCTGGGTTTCATCAGAAGTTCTCAACATTCATTCAAGGATAAGACTAAGAATATCCTTCAGTATGTGTCAAGGAAACAATATAATTTTAGAATTTTTTAATCACTAAATAAAAATTATATATATAAAGTATATAAATATATATATATATATATATAGAGAGAGAGAGAGAGAGAGAGAGAACAAGAGGGTCAAAGGAACGGCTCACTCAATGGGCACTTACTCAAGCTTGGTGCCTGGGACCCGCATGATGGAACAGAGAATGAACTCCTGAAAGCTGTTCTCTGACCACTGCACACATACATACAGGAACACAGAGCAAATAAAATGTGGAAAAATTAAGAATGTTTGACTATTTAAATATTATTTTCAGTAAATATTATTGTGTATAGTGATCTTTTTATATTAAGTATATAGCAATATGATTATAGTGTCATCCAGAAAACCTAGCATTAGGGGTGGTTAGGGATAGTTCTTATATCTTTATTTAAGAGACTCAGCAATAATAATTTAGATTTCAAGTGATCATTGCTATTTTTATTGATTTGTTTGCAAATCATAAAACATTCACTATAATATGTAGGAAGTAGTTTAACTTTAAAGCTGTACTTTTAATGAGACTTGTTAAATGGTAACCTTCAAACAAAGTGGGGACATTCACATCAACATTATTTTCATTTCCCTTGCATTTATGTATAAAGAGAAATGTCTTCCCCTCTGTTTTAATGACATATGGGGCGATTATTAATGCAATGAAAACCACCTCCTTCTTACAGACAAAAACGAACCATGACACCCAGTTGCATTTGTAGAGCCTTCACCTGCCATTCTGCCTTTCCTTTTTAGAATGCAAGAGGTTAAACTCATTAAAAATTCAGCATTTTGTGTCATGAGCTACGGTGGGGGGAAGTGTGATTACGAGGTGTGGACTGGAGGGAGGATTAGAATTTTCAGTGTTTCTCCATTACTGTTCCCTTTGAAATCTCTGCATAGTGACAGATGCGGCAAGTCTGTGTTTACATTCTGCAGCCGTCGCTGCCTAATTCCTACCCTCCGCACTAACCTGCAGAAAACTCGTGTTTATTCCCCACCAGAAACTCAAAATTTTAAATGGATATTGTGAAGATACAGCCAGAGCTCTCTCAGCTGGCAGGTCTAGCAGCTCCTCCCTCAGTACAGGGATGCCTAGAAAGGCCAAAGTCTCTGGCTATCACAAGAACTCCGGTTCCTTTGAATTTCTATAGAATAGTTGTCTTCAAATGGAAACGGGCAGGGGGCACGGGGAGTGGAGCAGGAACAACAAGAATGACTTTACATGCTAATAATAACAATTTAGTTATCAAAACAGAACCAAACAAGTGCGCCTTTATATTTTCTTCTGGAAATTCAACCTCCCAGGGCTCTAATAAGCAGGGTCTATAGTTCAGGAATGCATGGTAGCCCTCAGTTCAGAGCCTATATCCTCATTTCAAAGAAAATCATTCACGCCAACATCCACCCTGTCAAGAAGCTCAACTTTGAGCTGCTAATGTAGAATAAAAATCAATATAAATTTTGATCATTTGATGAATATTTACTGCTTTCTTTAGTGTTTGGGGATTTTGAATTGAAAAGTGCTGAATCAAGTCATTTTATTTTTTTGTGTTTGTGCCAACACCAATTTGCTACCCTCCAGAAAGTTCTTGAACAAGATGTCTCAGGTGGCAGGCATGTTGGTTTTTCCTGTCAATCATAATAGTGTGTCACTAGGGGACCATAAACATTTCCCTTTCATACTGTTAGTGTTCCAAAAAGGAATCTTTTGATTATTTCCCTGGAAAAGGTAAGCTTTCTCCTTATGCACTTTCCTCTTATTGTAAGCCCGGGCATCTGTTGTTTTCACAGTCAGCTAAGTCAAAATTGATACAATCTAGTAAAAGTTAAACACTTAATTAATTGGCTTCAAGGGTCATATACAATAAGTAGAATTCACAAATGGGTTTCTCTGTGTAAAACTCAGCATCCTCCCAGGATAAAGACCTTTTTTGGACACCCCCACCATTCCCCATATGCATTTCTCTACAGAGTAACAAAATATCATTTGATGGCTGCAATCAGTAGAAAGACTTCTCAGCACAAGACTTTACATTTTTACTGTAAGTAAAAACATACATTAAGAGGGCTAGCAATTACAATGTCCCTCCAGTATAAGATTAATTACACAAGAACAGCAGCATGCCACCCTTTTATTATGATATATTGCTAGATATGTGCATACACATACATGTGTACTATATATTACATATATATTCCTCATCTGAATATATACATATGTGTATATTCATATATATGTAACACATATATACACATATAGGCAACAAAAGCTTACTGTTCTATAGAATGTTTCCGTAGTGACTTTAAGATTGTGGACAATGGCCTTTTTCAACCTGAAAGACACTAACTTAATTGCCAGAACCCAAAAGGTGAGGTATTCTCATTTATGAAAATACCTTGCATGTAATAAAACAGCAGAAGACACAATAGAGACATTTTTGTTGGTTCCTATAAATTAAATAAAAATAGCAGCAGCTGTGTTTCCCATGGATGATATAGCTTTAGACAATTGCTAGACATTATGTAGACAGATGTTTTAAATAAAATAAGGTATTCAGATTGCTAGATACCTTGCTAGATATGAAGGCAATTATAGGATATCTTTGTTAAATTACATTTTTCATTTTTGTGAGGAGAAAAAAAGAATTGTCCTGGAAACAGTACCAACAGGAAATGATGCTATATCTAAAACAGCTGGATACTGTAACTAATATAAATTTACGAGAATAAAAATGCTGTGTGCCTCTGGAGACATGCAGGAACATGCCGTAAAAATAAATGAGAATATCAAAGTATTTAAAAAGGAGAAAATACATTTAATCTAGAAATTATATTGAGATATAGTCCACTGGTTAATGAGAAATATATGGAGATGGAGGAAAAAGGAACTTATGGAAAGTTACTTTTAAGCTGCTAATATTTTATTTAAAATTATATTTGTAGGAAATGCCAGTACTTTTTAGAAAACACCATTGCTTCTTATTCTATTGACTTTTAATCATAATAACCCAAAGGCATATACTTGAGTCTAATTGGGAGGTTCTAAAGGAAACAAAGAATGTTTGCTGAGTGACCTGAACCCTCAATGTTAGATAAAATTATTGTAGCAATTCACAAAGCCATATGTATAGGAGCTCCCCCTACCACCGTGTGTACTCCCTTATCCCAGTTCCTGTTAGCTAGTTCAATGGGGGGCGGGGGGAGAATAACCATCTTATATGCTGACTCACACTACAAAGGCGCAGGCGTTAACATATCAACATGGAGTATCTCCAGTTTCGTTGATTTTAATTCTCTTCAGTTAAAGACAAAACGCACGAGCCCACAAGAACAGTTTAAGAAAAAACTTTCGGTAGAAATCTATCGGCAGATTTGCTGAGACAGCGTAGCAGGTGAAAGCGCTTCTTACTAAGGTTGACAGGTTGAGCTCAGCCCCCAAACCTTCAGGGTGGAAGAAGAGAATGGATTGCTCTACACACTTTCCTACCCACAAACACACAAATGGAATAAATATTCAAACAATATATTGTAAAGAGATCTCTGTGCACAAGAGATGTGAGGAAGCACACCCACGTCTTCTAAGCCTAGAGAAGTACACCTAAGTCTTGGGTGTTCATGCTTCTCACCTATGTTTAAAACTTATCTGGGACCAGCGCCTTGGAGCTGAGGGTCTCAGACAGGAAGAGGCCATGAAATGTCAGGATTCCCCATGGGCTCCAGAGTCAGAAGAGTTCACAGTGATTCAGAAGCAGGCTCCTGTATGTCTGTGGGAGAGGAGAACCCAAGACGAGGAAAAGGGAAGCGGGACATAAACGTGAAATAGAAGATCCAGGGGACAATACGCAAATGCCATGAGAGAGAGAGCAGTTACTAGAACAGGGCCCGCAAAACCCAAGATTTAAAGTGAACCCTAAACATCAGGGCAGTAATTCTCCCCTTTCGACAGATACTAAAAAGTTCTCCAAATACTAAAAAGAACAATTACTATTTTCTGGGAGATCTGTGTCCATCCGCCTCCCCTCCCTCCAGCTACTTCTGCAATTGTGATTCGTGTGTGTGTGTGTGTGTGTGTGTGTGTGTGTGTGTGTGTGTGTGTGTGACATGGGTTGACCACTGACCATCCGGACTGCTCACAATGTGTAGAACTTGACATGCTGCTTAGATTTTCCCGAAAATTCTCACTAGGTCTCTGAGCAATCATAGTCATTAAAGACGAACAAAAGGAAACACACACGTCTTTTTTCCCTTGTCCTGTATGTCTCTATTCCTATCTATCAGACATACTGGTATCCTAAGGATCAGGGTAAACAAAATTATATCCTCCATTTCCTGTTGCTTTTGATTTTAGGGGCAGAGTGAACAGATGAGCTAACAACATGAATTAGGTGCTACACTCTAAATCTATTTTGGTCAGGATGAATGTTTCTCTGGAATAGTGGTTTACATCTGACTTCTTATATTGGCAACTAGTGTGCTGTAGAATCTTCAGGGACCTGCAGTATTTGGTCTTTGTTGTCTGTCAGTCCAGCCTGCCAAGCTGCTTGTCTTCCTGGTAGCTAGACACATCTTTCAACATCACTGCTGGTATGGACCTACTTCCTTTCCACTGTGGCCATGTACTTCTCTCTGCCTGGAATTTTCCTCTTCTCCTTTCCACAGGACTAGCACATTTTTATCTTTAAAATCTATTTTAATGGCATTTCTTCCCCAATTATTCTCCCTCTCTTTCTTCTCCCCACCCCTCCATCTTTGATTTTCCTGATATTTATGACTATATTTGACTCATTTTTGTTTTATCTTGCTAGTTTGCATTTTTTTAGAATATGAGTTTTAATTCAGATTGCACTAGAAAGTAAGTTTCACAATGGTAGGGGCCATGTTTTGTTTGTTTGTTTGTTTGTTTGTTTTAGAGAATTTTGTACACTAGTCTACATCTTTCTTATTCACTATTGCCTCTCCAGTGCCCAGAAATCTGTGTGCTGATTGAGTGAATGAGTTGTTGTGTGGGAATTCCTGAGATACCTTACTGATATTCATGCTAGAAGAAGCTGTGTCCTTGCAGGAGTAGCGTCATGGCTGGTTCTAATCAGTATCTGAGGCTGCTAATCTGACTATAAGATGGGATTCTGACCAAAATCACCTGAAATTATTTCTTTTTGTTTTTCAAGAAAGGGTCTCTCCATATATCTCTGGCTGTCCTGGAACTCACTCTGTAGATCAGGCTAGCCTCAAACTGACAGAGATCTACCTGCCTCTGACTCCCTGAGTGCTGGGATTAAAGGCATATACCACCACCACCTGGCTTCCCGTGAAATTCTTTTCAGTTTAAAAAATGGATTGGGCATCCCTGAAATTTGTGAACATGAAGGCCCTTGGACATTACGAATACCCTCTGTTACAAATTTAAATTTAAAGTGACATCTAGTCTTAGCAGGTCTCTATGAAATAAGATAAAGGATTCAATAAACTCTGACATGAAGAAACTTTATCTTGTTTCAGACAATGGTTGAAAATGGAATTCTTAAAGATATAGTAGAAAATAACACTTGATCATACAAACAGGACAGGAAAAAATCCAGTCCCAAAGGAGCCAAGGAAAGAGAAAATGCTTATTAACTGATCATCCTCCTAAATGGATCGCTTTCAGACTCTAAGACGTACCCAGCTCAGCTGCCGGTTTTCAAAGGGGTGGGGATAGAACAATTTACCTGTTGAAAGGCCAGCAATTATTTTTCAAGTTTTATGATATACATCATAACTCTGCACAGAATCTGTTGTATGTGCAACTTTCAGAATCTAAGAATCAATTATAACACGATTGTACTTGTAAGTATCACTGAGGTTGCTTTTCCTCATAAAGAATGTCTTCAAAATTATTCTAATATTCTCATTTCAAGTTTAATAGTTTATGTTCTCTGCTACATCTAAGACAGAACAGTCATCTTTTAGATGCTAGTAGCTTACTTCATCATATGTATGTATGTATGTATGCATTTATCTTAATTAACTTTCTATTGCTGTGAAAAATCACCATGACCAAGGCATCTCATAGAAGAACCAGTTTCCTGGGGACTTTCTTATAGTTTCAGAGATTAGAATCCATGACCATCATGGTGAGAAGCATGACAGCAGCAGGCACGCAGGCATGGTGCTGACACTGAGAGCTTACATTCTGATCCATAGGCACGAGGTAGAGAGAGATAACTAGGAATGTCATGGACTTTTGAAAGCTCAAAGTCTGCCCCCAGTGACATGCCTTCTCTAACAAGACCACACCTCCAAATCCTTCCCAAACAGTTCCACCAACTGGGCACTAAGCTGTCAACTGCATGTCCTATGGCCCATTCTCATTCAAACCACCACAAATGAAGGTGAGAAACTAGGTGACAGTCATTCCAGTATGTTTATCAACAACACTGCAAGTGACCTCATAAAAAAAACCACAAGGCCTGTGTGACTTTCCAGTCTTTCTGTCTTGGGCAGCATTTTCATAGTTTGGGTTCTTTTGCATTTCTGCTATGCCTTACACAGTTAAAACTCATCATACAAATCATACTCCAAGGCATAAATATAAGTATATTAAGATTTGAATTATGACCCAGGAAGAAATGAGCTCCGTGTGTGGGAAACAGCTGTCTTGGATGCACTGGAATCTCTCATGCCTGGGGACAGTTGAAGTAACCCTGGAAGTTTTCTTGTGATCTGCAGGTGTGTGACACACAGATCATAGAGCACCTAGGATCCTTGTGCTTCTGTTATCACGCAGGCTGCTGCCAGGTTACTCAATATTGAGCCACCATCTGCATGAAGAAAAGTCCACAGGAGAAAAAGGCCTCTGTAAGAGTCTTTCCACAGTCATGTGATCAAGAAGTCATGTGTCTGCTCTGATTTAAAAAACAAGAAACAAAGCACAAGAGCCTCAGTGGTTATCATTTGCTTCAGAATAAAGCTAAGTGTCTCAGCATTGTGTTTATGTTTTTCTTAGGGCTGGGTCCTGGTTCACCTTCCCACGTATCCTCTGTGAGCTCCTTCTCTGACAGATGGCAAAGTCCACCTATACTCACATCAGACTAGCCTGTGCCCTCTCACAAAGAAGGCTTTTCTATCTCTCTACTCAGTCATTCTCCATTTCTGCAGCTCCTCTTTCATCCTGTTTTTCTAGGCTAACTAACCTCCTCCTCACCTGAATTTCCTGGTTGTATAATCTGTCCATCTCATATAAAAACTTCCCTTTCTATGGTGTAGGTGTTCATGGTTCCTCTATATGATTATGTTGTAAGTGTCCCCAAGAGTGATATATGAACCAGATTTATTTCGATATCATCCACAGGATTCTAGTACAAAGAGATACTCAGTATATACTGATTGAATGAGTAAGGTCAAGGGAGGGGTGGGTGGGTATGGCTTAATTCGATCCGAGAAGAGTTAAAGATAGCTGCTTAGTAATTAATGCAGGTGTTTGGAGCAGGAAAAATATAACATGAGCCTGCAATATCATCTTGTAAAGAGAACAAAGAGGCAGTCATTGACTATAGACAAAAGGACAGCTGTATCCTGAAGGAGGTCTTCAGGCAAATGTAGGAAATACACACTCCAAGTAGAATCACTTCAAGTCATAGTTATATACTGAACAAATATAAGTAAATTTGTGCATAACTATATTTAAACCAGAAAACGAGACAGTAATGCCGTCATAGGAGGTGCTGTTTTTCTAACACATTGTTCCACATAACTGGGAAGCAAAGGGATTTTGAACTGCAATTATCAGAGACGGCACAAGAAAACTTTATAGAGTTTTTTTTTTTAGTGGCTAGAAAGGTATAATAAATATTACAACTAGGTGTCCACCATTTTGTAACTTCCAAAGAAATAATTGATTGTAGCATGCATTACCAACAGATCCGTTAATGGGGAACTGAATCCCCACGATTCACAGGGTCCACTGACTACCTGCTAACTATAAGGGGAATCTCAGCCATATAAAGGTCTCTGGACGCCCCCTTCCCATTGGCACCACAAACAGTAGAAATCCTGACAGGAGGTGCTGCCACCAGAACCACGCATGCCACGAAGCCTGAATCCAAGAACGCTTCTTGACTAACATTTCAGTTTATAACAAACAATGATTGGGGAAGAACTAGAAGCGAAAGAAAAAAGAAATTAGGAGATTCCCTGAGCATGAATCTAGAACACGAAGCAATTCACACAATAAGTCACCTGGCTCATTCAAAGTGGCAAAGGATGGTGGGATGTTAGCATGAATGGCATTTTGAGCAGAAACAAAAATGACCAGGGTCACAGTCAAGGCAGCTGTGAGAAGAGAGTTCCTGTCACTCTGGCATTAAGTACATTTTTACTTTCTTTTATTTGATCTAAGCTGTTATCTTGTAGCTTTAGAACCAGACCTAAGAGAATGATGCTCTCAAAAAATGACAAACCTCTTGATATTAGGCATAACTCCACAGTCGGCATGAAGATGCAGCTCTCTGCCGTTCCATAGAACTTTTGTGAAGAAGCATAAATTTTATATCTTATATAACTGGATATTTGTTTTATAGTTCTACCTCAATAATCTATTATCCTATGAAATAATTATTGATTTTACCCTATTATTTGACAGTGTGAAAATCATAAATTAATTGGATGTCTAATCATGACTTCACTATCTATCACCTAAACTGGGTGTATTCATTGGGCATCTGGATTAATGCTTAAATGATGGATAGCAACATTTTGCTTAATCTAAGATCACTTGCTAATAAAATTAGATGCTTCTGATAATAGATTACATATACTTTTGTGATTTGGGTCCCATGTATAACATGTTCCTTAATAATCACAACAACTTATCCTGGGCACCAATATACCAGACATTATCCTTGCCAGTGGAAAGAGACGAGGAACTTGTCACTTAGCTAATGAAAAGAATTTCTCTAGAGCTTCTGGCTCCAAGTCATGTGCTTCAGTTTTTGAACTCACTTCGTTGCAGTTATCATCTCTAAGCGACAGTCCAGAAACCACGGTCTCCACTCCATAGCGAGTCCCTGAGTGATATGTCCAGCAGTTCAAACAGCTGGCAGCTGGGATACCACATCAAGTCTGCTATGGAGCTACACACTTGGACCACTTTCTGAAAGGCCAAATGTCCCATAGCCTGCAAATGCTTGATTCTCTCTCCGGGAGAAGTTCTGTCATATGGCATTCCGTGGAGACCTGCTCAGGTTATTTTCTCCCTCATGCCATGCCTACATACACACATTCCTCTGCAGATAGGACGGGCAGATGGTGTCCGTCAATCTGCGAGGGAATCTCTTTTGCTTGTACAACAGGCGTCAGTGCGCCAGGCCACCCCCTTTTGCCCATCAGTCTCTTAGGGAATTTTCTCCTTACTGCTTCTTTGTTCTGTTAGAAATCCTTAGTACCCGAAAGGAAACAGTGATGTCATTGGATTGAACCTGACAGGTAGAGAAGTTATGAACAGATAGGTGATCCTCCTGACAAAGGAGAGGGCCAACACTGATACAGGGACAGACAAGGACAAATAGTAACGGAGGAAAATGTAAAGAGAAATCCGAAGCCACAGCTGGAGAGACAGCTCTGTGTGCAGAGCGCAGGCCACACAAGCCTGAGTACCCGAGTTTGGATCCCCAGCGTCCACATAAGCCACTGCACAAAGATAGGTGGACCCCTGGACCTCACTGGCAGCCAGTCTAGTCAATCAGTGAGCTCCAAGATCAATGGGGACCTTGTTTCAAAAATAAGGTTTGAAGCAATGCAAGAAGATTCCAGGTCAAGACAGATTTACAGATGCCCCTGAAAGCTATGTTCTTACTTAGAACTTGGAGAGAGAGCAAATTAACGTTCTCTAGTCTATTCCCAGGGTTCTAATTTCATTTCTTTTTAGAATTTCCAAAGCTCTAAACTAGAATTTATTGTTCTAGCCAGCTCACCGCCCCCAATATGAACCATACATAGAAGTTTCTTTCCAGGATTCCCAGTAATTGCCTTTCGATTTGGCACAGCCAAGTATACCCATTAGGTTGGCTCTTCCCACCAGGTGTTTTCCAGCTGTTCTCAATGTCTTTCTGCTAATGCTTTGCCATCTGCCACCTTAATGGTGATACAACAGGGATTGGATGCTTTGGTGACTTCTCTCTTCTAGTTGTGAAGGCCTGGCCCATTGCCTCAGCCTAGGAAAGTCTGCTGTGCATATCCATAGCATTAGCAAGCTAGTTACTACGTTGATTCCCGCTTCCAACTGACCAGTTGGATCACTAGGCAGCTGTGTTACGACGGTCAAGAGCTCTCACTGCCTCTTCTATCCCTGCACTGGTCTTCACTAGTGAACTCATAACATCTTTTCTGACAGCCACATGTTCTGCCTTCAGGATGACAGCTAGCATCTTTTAGCCTACACAATACTATTTGCCGTTACCTCAAATATTTTATTTTTAGTCCTCATGCTAATAGTACATCAGAGGCAGCTATGTGCCTTTTGTGTCACCTTGGTAGTCATACCTTGCACATGGCAATCTCATGCTTGTTTGATATTCTCTACGGCTGAATGGAGACAAATCTTGGCCCTCTGAGATCTACAGTCCGTTATCAGAGTCAAAGTCTGCTAAAGCACAATAAGAGTTAATGATGCTGATTTCCAGGGACCATAAATCAGTTTGTAATCTATTTGTATATACCTATTGAGACGATTACTTCTCTTTCAATTATTCACAGTAATGGAAACTATTTTTCTGAAACCATGATTATACTAGATGTCAAAAAGGTTATCACTGTTAGCTCATAATCCCTTCCAAAGACCCAGTGGGAATGGTTGTTATTGGGACTTTGGCAAATACAGCAGTAGGTTCGGGAGAGCTGGCGATATGCATACTAATCACAACGTACCTGTCTTCAGCTATCTGTTTATATTTTAATTATTTTAAGTTTTGATCTCCTTAATATGGTAATCTCACGTATTATCTTCTAAAACAACACAAGCGTTCTACTGTGCTTGAGGTCATGAGCCAGGTTTGCTTATAGAACATCCAGGTTGTTAAGCTTGGAACTAAAAGATAATGTTAGCACAATCATCACCAGAATAAACACATACTCACTGGTGTTATAACGATGGCTTATCTTGAATAAGCACCCTTGTCTCTATTCCAGGCCATATTTAACTTAGTAACAGAAATATCAGCCTTCTACTGGACACTGTACTGTGAAGACCAAACAGCAACTTGGTGCCTTANACACAGGAAAGAAGCCACGGCTGTGCTCGCAGCAACAATTAAATAGTCAGGTGTTAACAGTTCACTCACTCACTTCCACTATAGCCAAGAAATAAGTTTAGCTATTTGCAAACACACAACAATGTTGTAAGCCCCTAAAACATGCTTATATAGGGTTAAGTACATAGTGGTTATATATGGCTAAACAAAAGGAATCAAGACACTCATTAACAAGGGACATGGACTAAAACATGGTCATCCAGGGCAGAATGCTATAGGGAAGGAGGGGTGTATTCAGGTGCTAACACTGGTGAGATATTTCAAGAGCTGATGTTTGCACTGCAATTTAGTTTTAGTTTAGACAACGTACAGCTATGAATCCCTGACTGGTTTTGAATACATCATTCTCCTGCCTCAGCCTCCTGCGGATGGGATTATGGGGAATAATATACATCTGGCTGCTTTCACTGACTTTCATTAAATGAATAGAATCTTGGCCAGTAAAAAAAAAAGAGTTAAAACTAATGAAAGAAGTCTTTGTAAGTGAACTTAACAGACTCCACTGTACTTCATATAATCACTGCTGTTTTGCACCCCAAGAGTGTTTTTGAAGTTTTTAGTGCAGTTAATTGAAACCCTACTAGATGCAAATCAAAAGTTTCAGCCTTAATTGAGATATTTTGAAAATTGAACCCATTGCTTCAGGCAGGTGCTACATGAGATTCCATTAATATAGGTAATTAACATTAGCCTCTGCTTTAATTAACATGCACACTTTAATTAGCAAAGCATTAACCAACATTAAAAAATCTGATCTTCATGCATCACAAAAAAACTGCAAAGTTATGACTAGTATGTTATTTTTCTCCAAGGTTGTAAATCACAAAATAGCAATTCCTTTTAGAGAACACACCAAATTTAAAATATTAAACAGGATGAGACATGGGAGTAAAAGCTACCACTATGAAAAGGGATGCTCTTTAGAAAAGATAGAGCCAATGATGTCCATATTTTAAACATGAATCATGTCATGGTCTTTCAGCAATCTGTTAGAATGCAAAGGACATGGACACGAAAGGTTCCCGCAGAGTGTCACCTTCTTCATACGTGATGGACAAATGGCTATGCTACATGACCATCCGCTTCAGCTTTTCTGATCCTTCTCCGAGACAAAGCAGAGCAGCAGCTGGGAGTGATCTTTAACAAGGAAAAGCTTCAAACGAGCAGAGATTTGATTTTTAAAACCATCAATGCTGTCTGTTTGAAAATGGCCACTTACTGTCACCATACTCATCATACAGCATACCAGACAACAAGGAATCACTAAGCACATAACTTTCATTAATACAAAATTAACTTGTGTGTTATTTTCTTACAGTGGTCACCGGGATATGCTGGATTTTAAGTTGTGTTCATTGACCATCAGTGTCCCTTAATCATTGCCTTAGAGAATACCATTTCATAATTGTATAAAATATTATCGAAATCACACCCATAAGGTACACCATTATACCCTTTTGTCTCAAGCTATGCTAAAGTTATAGCAAAAAGAATAGCGAACCTGTAAAGCACACATTTGCAGGAAAATCAATTCTAACCAGCTTAATCTCTGAGAAAACAGTTCAGGATGTTGGGAGTACAGCTCAGCAGACATGTACTTGCCTAACACGTGGGAGGTCTTTGGGGAGAGAGAGAATATTACACAAAATTAAGACAGCTAAGTCTCTGAACATCGTTTCTGTCTATAAGGCAGTATTTGAGGCACAAGGAAATCCGAGTGACTACACAATGAAAGTAAAGGAGTCCTAAGTGTTGGGAGCAGACATTCCAGTCTAAACAGAAAGCATCGGGAAGCAAGGCTTACGTGGATAGGATTATATCTCATCAGTGGGAGAAAAAGGGCTGGGAAGGGCACTCAGATGCACAGGTTCCTTTGCTCTTTGAAGTGATTGCTAACGTGCAACTGCTTGTTTCCAGGGACTCCCAGGATGGTTGGCTGCTCCTCTCCTCCTAACACTGGCGCTTTGCTACAGCCACTACAGGGTCAACTTTTATCCTTCATAAACATCACACAGTGTGAGCTCATTCACCTACCTAGACAATAAAGATATGTTAGAGAAAAGGGGACTTTCCCAGGCTGGCCCCAATCTCTTTTTTCTATTCTTTCCTTTATTCCTCATATTTTATCTCCTTTTCTATTTATTTAGCACATCAGGCAAGCACTGTACCAAAGAACTACATTCTATCCTCCTTTTAAAATCTATTAATTTTCATATAATTTCTTCTCCCATCAATTTGTCTATGTCCCCTTGCTTCCAGATATGGGAATTTCTTACCATGATGCCTTTGCAAGCAATGCTTCTATATGAAATACCTTCCCTCATACTTGGATGAATCTGACAGTCCTCAGTTCCCACTCTTATGCTTATATTTCTGACTGTATCACTGACTACCTTTCATTGGTACAGATACACCCTCTCCGATGTGTAAATTGTAGCCTCCAAAATAATCTTTAGTTCTTTAAGGCCATGGCATCTCCCAAGTGTTTGGGTTCCCACTTCATATGCCATAGTTACTTGAAACCTTGATGTTGTCATTTTAAAATATCTAATTGACACTTGTAGATCACAGGTCAACCAAGGCAAGATGACAATAACGGTGCTGATGAACATTTTGATGATTTTGACGAAACCTCTTCTATAGTCAACTGCTCTTAATCTGCTGCATTTTCTATCTTTTCCTGGTTGTTAGTGTGTTAGTTTAATAAAAACAACTTTCTCACTAAAATATTTTGGCAAGAAAACTTACATGTTAAATTATACTGAAGTTGTAAATCCCATACATATTATTGTGTGTGTATGAATCCATCTGAGTAGTCTATTGTACTCTTTTTGTCTTGTTTTTCAATAGCTGCTTTGTAAAGATTACAATGACATGTAAGGTATCCTTTATAAAAACTCAGTGTGGAGTGTCTTTCTAATCCATAGAATTGTTCATGTTTTTTAACTTGTCACCTTTGTGGTTGGGTTCACTTTCTCGCAGAGGGCAGCATTCTCACTGTGACCAATGGCCATTGCAGAACACACTCTAAGGGAGCCCTTTAGGTCTGAGAAACACACTGTGCAATGGTGCCAGGAAAACAGTCTGAGAATGTCAGGGATGTAGGCTTCAGAGTCCAGCCCTTGGGAAGCTACAGTATGTAATAGCTTCAAAAAGCTCCCCTAGCCAGTTGCAAATGACATACCAATATTAAATTGAGCATGACATTTTTTGAGAGAGGAAATTACACAGCAGATATATAGCTGCTAAAATTATGGGCATTTTATAGGGCAAAGGCTCATTTTTAATAAAGAACTGAAATAATGACTTTAAGTTTGAGCAATTAGTAAGAGTTTAAGGTACAATGGTTTCAAATTAGACTTACGCACATGGCAGAAGAGCTCAAATGGGTCTCTGGTTTACCACTGTGAGTCTGCACCAGTTTTAACAGGAAGAGACCCAAAATTTCCAGTCATATATAAATGTGAAATGACAGAATTCAATTAGTGTATTTTTCATTGACTATATCAGTTCATGTCCATAAATAAAATGAGGCAGTATTTTGTTTCCTCTATGTTTACTAAATATAAGCCATTCAAAGCAAAAGAACAGATACAAACCTACCCCTATTGGCTTCTTTGTCTTCTTCAAGGTAAAGATCATTATCCTTATAGATGATAAATGAGGAAAGTGGCACACAGTCCTTACTTATTTATCAATAAAAGAGATAGGAAAAAAATAACCAAACATGGTAACTAAGTTGTCAATGGTAGAGTATTTAAATTGAGACCTAACATGGGCTAGTTAACAAGACAACTCTTTCATATTTTAATGAGTGTTATAAAAGCTGAATGAGAATAAATCAATATTGGATTAAAAAGTTTTAGGGATGAGCATTTAGAGAGAGGAATGAGAAGAAAATGAGGGAAGAAGAAAAGGTGAAAAGTTCAAAGGTCAGGGGTGAATTGCACTTTCGGCGGATAATCGCACTCTGTGCTGGAAACAGCTTCATTTGGTGGCAAGGCTGCCAGTGTCTTTAAGGGAGTTCAAATATCTCTGATCTGATACAATAGTGCTGAAAATAACACGAGGAATTCCCTCTTAAGGAATTTTGTGTGCTTTTGTAAAGACCAGAAGACAAAAGAATTCTTCACAAAATTACCCAGTTCCTTGATAGTGTGGATTTCCAGGAGAAGGAAGGAAAAACCAGCCGAGAGACAGGTGGGGAACAGACAAGGCCCGGGCTGGCAGACACAAAGCCTGCTTCCAAACGGTCTAAGCAGGGAGACCCAGAATCACTTGGTGGCCACTGGTTCCCTTTGGAAAGTGAAGGGGAGAATAGTAAAAATTATTCAGGCCTCTGCTGTTGGGAAGCTGGCACATTCAGGCAGGACAAGGATAGGGAAGTGGGACAGGAGAAATATAAGCTTAGTTGTTACATTATTGCCTATGTTTACCCAGCAGGCAAAGTTAGGTGTCAAGGGCATAAAAAACTGGCAACCTTCTACGCAGAGTCCATGGAGACTGAACTAAAGATTTAGAACAAACTTCTAAAGGAAGATGTATGTGTACAAAGAAGAGAGCATCTAGGTTCAGGACCAAAGGAGACAAAAAAAAGTAATCAACAAAAAATCTGCAAAATAAAAGAACTGTAAAACAATTATAATGGTGTGCTGCGTCTAACCACCAAGGGAGATGTGTCTTCAACAGCCCAGAGTGATGGTGTCCCACCCCAATCTGTGTTGAAACTTAATCCCAGTGCAACAGAAGTGTGGCCTATGGTAGGTTCTCAGTCTTGAGGGCTCAGCATCCTCCTAGGAGGACTCAAGGTTGAAGGAAGTGCACTCTTATCCCCCATCCCTTCCATCTGTCAGAAGAGTGTTCATCTCCAGAGGATACAGCAACGAGGTGCTATTCTGAAAATAGAAACCCAGCCCTTATGAGACAGCAGACCTGATGGTGCCCAATCTCAGACGTCTCAACCTCTGTGAGAAGCAAACGGCTGCTCCCTCTAAATCACCGTCTCAAGCAAGTTCTCTGAACCACAGGAGATCCACAAGATGTGGAGCAGACTGTCTGCACTAATAGGAAGACCCCTCAACTACCATGACGACAGTGCCAATCCAAAACATTTAGAAGTGTGAAAAAAAATTAAGCCCATAGTCTTCAGATGCTTGTGACGCCTGCAATAAGCATGGAAGTCTTGTTTTAGAAAGAAAGCCGTTAGCTAGGGCTGTGGAGAGATGGGCAAAGTAGACACTGAAGAACACAGTGCGGGGCACTAGAAACCCAAGGTAGGAGCAATTAAAACATATGATACAGGGCAAAGGGACTGCTGGACAAATTCCTGTGACAGGTCAGTACCAAAAGCACCCATTACCTTTCCACGGACCAGGTCCAACTCTAGTTGACTCTGTTGCCCAAGAGAAGTTTGAAATGTAGGTGTGGTAGATAATTTTCTTCCTTTATGTCTCATTTTATAACTTAAAACAGATTTAACTCCCCTCCTTTGAAGAGCCACAGGATTGTATTCATGAAAACATAAAAACAACATTCTTTATACTACCTAATCCAGTTTTCCTAGTAAGTTTTGATATTTTTTCAAAGTTTCAGAAACCTAGTCACAGTCTGGGTAAGTCTAAACAAGGATGAAATCTTACCCTACCTTCATGGGGAAGCCTGGTTCAGTAAAAACATGTTCGAGCTGATAATTGATGCACTTTTATTCTGAAGCCAACATAGTTTTTGTGAACTAATTGTGTCTAGAATTTAGAAACCTTTAAAAGCTATGTGAGAGTGTGCTGCTATTCATGCAGAGTCTGCGGAGCACAGAGAACACTGGATACGCACATTTGTACTGCATGTGACCCTAACACAGAGTAAGTACCGTGGAAGAAACAGCTAACAGGAGTCCAGTCTCTAAAATTAATCTTTTAATTTCTAAAATTTGTGGCTAAAAGACAAATTCAAGCTACAAAATTGTAGGAAATCTGTAATCTATAGACAATTAATTCATCATCTATGTTAAGAAGAAACAAGAGCCCTCACAAGACTCTGTTTGCAAAGGTAAGCTACGGAAAGCGTGAACAATGTGTATAAGGAGCTTTGCAGTATGCTTCTAGTGCTAGCTAACTCTTCATTTGTTAAACCAGCAAAGCTACTTACCAAACTAACCTGTGACCAAATGCTTTTAATTCTTTATATGATTCTAATGAAATCTGTGTCACCTTAAAAGGGGAACTACATATAATTAACCATAACTTATTTAAAGTGATTTGCTTATTATTGCAATTTGTTCTATGCTTGCATCTTAAAACTTACAGCTCACTGATTCATATTTATAAAAATGAAGAAATTATTTATAAAACTTGTAGTAAGGAAAGCATCCCTATAGATTTGTAAATGACAAACACAAAATAAAAACATATCAAAATATATTGCCATCTTTTAGCTCATGCCTTAGAAATGTCTAGAAATTTAATAAAATCTTAGCAACACAATTATGTAAAATAAGTTTTAGCATGCATTTCTCTTGCCAATTGGCATACATAATGGAAAAGTGGTAGGGAATAGGTTAAAGAGTCTAAAAGGATTTTAACCTTAAATTTGACAGAAGTTAAATGCCTGTGACATCGGGCTCCCCTGCTTTATTCCAACTAGTAATCCACCCTCAAAAGTTCCTGTCAGGTAAATGACCTTGTATTTCATTAACTGATAATTAAATGGATTTATTCCACTAACGGTTTTAATTAAAATGCTAGAAATATTGATTACCCCTCTCATCCTTATTCCCCCAGATGAAAAAAAGGTTTTAGGAATGTTTATTTAGAGAAGACAGAGAATTAAATTAGATTGAATCTCTATGAGACCCGAAGACTGGTTCTTTCATTTCTGCTGCTCAAGCAGAAAAAGGTTTCAATTTTTTGATGTTTGATTAATTATTTTGAAATCCATTTATGCTTACCTTGGTGTTTAATTAAAAATGTCATTTTTAGCATAATTAAATTGGCTATCTGTGGAAGACTAACTTCAAACTTATATTTTAAAATTTTGATGCCTTTTTTCTGTAAAAGAAACTTTTCTGTTATTTGCTTTCTCAGTGACGATGCAGCCTCATGAATGAAAAAGTAGGAGAGTTGGAACCTACGGGGACTTTGTACATTTGAGCACTAGGCCGCATTCACTGATGGCGTCTAAGTCTCTCTGCCTGGCTCTTAAACCGGTCGTGATTCATCTACTCTGTGAAACACAGGGTCTGCTCTTCTGAGTGTTTGGAGCTTCATGAGTGTTTATACCAAAAGAATGTGTAGCTCGGAACTGTCCTCAGGACTTCTGGATGCTTTCTGCAGCCCCGATTCAAGTGGGCTAAGATACAGTGTGAACTGCCAGGTCTGTCACATCCGGGCAATTGGAAACCATTCTCACTAATATCAGCTGTGATGATGAGAGAGGGAAGAGAGGTAGAGAGAGGAGAAGATGCCTTGCTGCTGGTCTACGATGCTCCACGACAGGAAGGCCCTTCCAAGGAGCTCGCCAAAGGGCAGTTATGAAAATGATCTCTACTGTTATTTTTTAAATATTTGTTTATTTATTTATTATGTATACAACATTCCTTCCACGTATGCTTGCATGCCAGA
>LOEQ01003588.1:13315-39359 GCA_001685075.1 Bramus lutescens | reverse complement strand
ACCATCTACAGACAGATACATAGACACCTCCTCTACCATCTACAGACAGATACACAGACACCTCCCCTACCATCTACAGACAGATACACAGACACCTCCCGTACCATCCATCTAGAGACAGATACACAGACACCTCCCCTCCCATCTACAGACACACAGACACCTCCCCTACCATCTACAGACAGATACACAAACAGCATCCCCTACCATCTAGATACACAGACACCTCTTACCATCTACAGACAGATACACAGACACCTCCCCTCTCATCTACAGACAGATACACTGACAGCCTTCCCTACCATCTACAGATACACAGACACCTCTCCTCCCATCTACAGACAGATACACAGACACCTCCCCTACCATCTACAGACAGATACACAGACAGCATCCCCTACCATCTACAGACAGATACACAGACACCTCCTGTACCATCCATCTACAGACACACTGAAATCAGCCTATTTCAGGCAGGAAAGTTTATCGACACAGTAGTGGGTTCCCCTGCCACCTATGATAGACACTGTCATCAAGAAACATGCAGGGTAAGAGGGGGACAGTTATAAAAGAGAGAGACTGACTGTTTACCCACAAATATATTGGCAATCAGTAATGATGGGGAAGGAAATGCAGCAAACATTACTGATAGCTTAATGGCATTTAAATAAAATATTCATGGTATAAAGTTCCCTCAGAGCTCCTTGTTCTTTAAGTGTGCTGTTTTCAGGATGAAATGCCTTTCTCTGATAAGTAAATTGTACAAATAATTGCCCATTTAATCATTTTCAACCTCTATTGTCCAATTTCTCTATGCATAGAATCAAATTTTTAGTAGAATCTAAACTTTAAGATTAGCTCATTATCAAAACTAAATACTGTTTTTCTTAATTTGCTGGGTAGTAATAAAATTCTAAGCTATGAACAGATACCATAAGGCTTAGCGCTGTTGCAAAAATAAACCCGTAACTGGGTGTGTCTGATTTGTAAATCTGTGTTTGGATGATTTATTGATTTAAGTAAATAGATCTGCCACTATGTCAAAGGCCAAAGCATCCTGCTGGAGAGCCTTTCAGCCCAAAGGAGAGCTCTCAACAAAACCAGAAGGGACATTTGTCGGATAATCATAGGGAGAGTTCTTGGGTGGATTGAGAGGAGGTCAAAAAATAATTTCCAGGTGCAGTAAAACACAGGCATTTTAGTATGTGATAGTTGGTAATGAATGAAAAGAAAGAAAGAAAAGGAAACAAAAACAGGGAAAATTTGGGAAGCTAAGAATTATTTTTTCAGCGTTGATTCCCCAAATCAAGAAAACTAAGGCAAGCCAAAGCCTTGTTACTGAGGCTTTGTTCCATTTTATAGTAAACTAAGAGAAAATGCAAGTCCTTTAGAACCTTTGTACTTCCTCGCCCAGCAGAACTCTCAAGAGCAGCCTAGAAACACACCCCCCTGGGCAGTATTCACAAGGAGATCAAATGGATGTCTCAAGAAACCAGCAGCACGGGAGAGTTTCTTTGCTCCAAGGTCACAGACATAACCTAGCCAGATTAGAAATTACTGACAGCTCTTCTCTCTGATGCTGCCCTGAAAACACTTGATAGGAGGGACAAATGACCTTCACGGAGTCACTTCTCCGGACATCAGTAGACAATTTGGAATAGGAACTTCCCATCTCTAACCCTCCTTCAAAGTTTAAAGATCACCCCGAACTCCTTCTGGACATGAATGTGTGCGGATAGGGGACTCCTGATGCCTTTGTGTCACAGTGGCAAATAAAAGATCACCAAACTAAATAGACCATTTGACACCAAATGATCTGTGGGAAATGGTCTAAACCAGCAGCCGTTGCATCCCCAGGGGTGTGCAGAGCAGTTTCCATAAGTCAAGATTATGTGCTCTGTATATATGTGTACACACAGGAGCCTTGCAGGATTCATCAATATTTCAGTGTCACAGGTGACTCTGTCCATGAGGGGAAAGGGGGAAGGGCGCGAGGGACAGGGAGGGAGTCAAATGACTGCAGCCGTCATTATCAGTGCCTTAAGTCTACAGATGAAGTCATAACTAAAGAGGAAGAACTATGCATTTTTAATTCCTATTTCAGATGACTTTGCTCTGGGCAGAAGATCCTGACTAAGAACCACTTGTATTACAATTCAGAAGCCCAGGTCTTTTTTATTTGTGTATTACTCCATGATGCCATATAACTTTCATAAGGAAAACCCATGGCCTTTCTTTAGTAACCCAAATGCTTGACAGCATAGTTAGGAATCACAGAAGAATAAAAGCAGAAATTTTAAAAGGTATGGCATAGAAGAATGCATGAATGAAATGAAGAAGAAATGCAAAAATAAAAAGGAGAAAGAGAAAAAAACAAGAAGGGGAGGAGGAGGAAGAGGCCATGGCTGTCACTCAGTGTCCTGCATCTGCCTAGCTCAAAGCCCTGGCCTCCAAACGAACAATTCCAGAAAAAAAAAAAGATATCTCTTTTGGTGGCTTCCTCCGTTCAGAACTGGAAGACTTCTAATATCTACTACAATAATGCAGTGGCAGGAGAGGCCCTTTTCAGAAGTTGTGGCAGCAATCTTTCTTATTCCACGTATTTCCTAAGCATTATACTGAAATGTACAGATTTGTTCTAGCTGCCCCAGGAGGCCTTCATTCATCCTCTTAGACTGACATGAAAACTTTTTTATCCTAATGAGAGAAATTCTAATACTATGTAGCACTTTAATGGTATTGCCATTTTTCTCATTATAAAGTATTCCCTTGGCACGGTCTTAACAATGACGTACTTGAACGGTGCCCCATGTAGAAACTGCATAGCACATGTGCACTTTTTAGTGGGGTTTACCTGATTAACGCTAGTGGGGAGTCACACGTGTAAATCTCTGTGAAACAAAGTGAAATATATCTCTACATATTCAAAATAAGGTTTGCTGGAGGTTCGTTTGATGTTTGTAAAGAATTCATGTGGAATGGTTTGCAAATGTCCCCATTGCGGTGAATGACTGGACGAGACTATGTTCATGTTTGTTGCTGCCCTCAAGGCCAGTTAAAAATGAAATGATGGATTTTAAGGGCATTTACCCCCTACTTTAGAAACATCAACCCTGTGAAAGAAAAAAACAGGAACAGCTGCCAAGTATGTATAAGTTCAAAAGTTTTTCTATTGCCTGAAATAGAGATGCAAGAAATCACATTAAAGTTTTAAACAGAAACAGAAGTTTTCAGACAATGTAGATCAAAATCTATTAGAGATAAAATTGTTTTGACAAAAACTGTGTAAATACAATGCCACTGGCTGCAAGCCTGTTATTGAATGCGAGTGGAAAATGAGCCGAGCACTCCTGAAGGGGCATTGCTAAAGCAACACAAAATAAACACAGGCATTTCGGAATAATTTTTCACATTAATTATGTTCTCTTATCGTAGATATATAACTAGCCAAGTATAACAGCAATAACAAGATAGCAGTGAAGCTATTTTACAAACAGGAAGAAGCAAATAAAATAATACTGATATGCTAGTTATTAGATTACTAGCCTTTTATCTTGTGAAATAGCTTCCCTGAACAAAAAGACTATATTAATCATATCTGTTCCCCCAAGTAAATGATATCGCATTTCTGGAAAAATAATGTTAACAGGCTCTTCCCTTAAAGATACCTTCATTTATCTGCCGATTTGCCATCTTTGAATCTCCAGTTGTAAGAACATTTTCAAAGAAAATACTTACAGCGTAACAACACTGTTTTGTTTCGTTATTTGTTTCTTTCTCTAGGTTAAATGCAATCTCCGAAGAGCACATTCTCCATTCTTCTTGCATGGAAACCTATGCTCTTTAGCCCTTCCAATATTATTTATAATTTTAACCTTACCCTAGAATTTATAATTTTATCAAGGAGGGGAAAAGCCGCACATTTGATCATGTGCTTTCTAATAACCTGCCCCTTTCTCTACCTCTAAATGAAGCCCTGCATTGCTGCTTGCTGCATGGACTGCGGAGGCCTATTGCAGTCAGCCAGTCTCAGCCACGCCCATCCATAGCTGCCCTTGAGATGCCCTCTTATACTTTCACAGCCAAGCCCAGAGTTAGAGCCCAGTACACTTAGTGCAGTTCCTCCAATTTCCACTTAGAAGGCACTGGCATAGCCTCCTGCTCTGTACCTGGAATCCTAGCCTTCTGATTTTCTTTTTTGCTATACATTATTGCACATTCCTCTTCTACCATGTACACAATTTGGCTTCTTTTAAAGCAGCCCACTCTGTACACTAAGTATAGCAAATAGAATCAAACAGGCAACTCATTACTCAGGGCTAGAACGGACAGGGGATGGCAATTTTTTTTTCTTTATTAGTTCCCAGCCAATAAGAACACAGGACTTTCCAAGGAGTAGGGACAATTATGTTTCTTTCACATTAAAAAGGACATGTACTGTGTGTGCACCATGACAAAATCTGGCAAATCACTGAACAGTCTACCTAAAGGCAGTGTTTCTGATAACATGGTACCAAAGGCCATCAAAGGAAAATTCCAGAAGCCAGTGCCTCCTTACTACTTCACACTTGAAGCTTTTGTGTCTACAGTTTGGTTTACATAGTTTTGGCAGGCACCTTTTGTACACGTATGTAACAGAGTCCCACAATCTCCAACACAGTCCATGGAAGTCGAATTTCTAGGTCCTATTTATTGAAATTCCATGAGGTTTAGAATATTGACTTGCTTGAGGGACAATAAGGTACTAAACTATGCTACCAAAGGCAGCATCAATCAATCAAGCATTATCTGTTAGGGATGATATGAGCAGAGGCAAGAACAGGATGGCAAATTCAAGGTATAAGACATTGAACAATTGACTTATTACATCAGTGACATACATTTGTACACAATAAAAATAATAAAAATAAAAGAACACATGTTTTATGTAAATGTTATGAATTGTACAAAAGACTTTATTTTCCTCTCATCTGTTGAGCTTTGCTATGGGGAGACTAAGGAAGACAGGCAAAGGAGAAAGTCAGAAGGCCATGGATCCCACAAAGGGCAAGAGAACTCAGTCCTCTCAAGGGCCTAAATCATAGCTCTGGAGTGATTTTAAAATGTCTTTAAAATGATTTAATATAGTGAGTTGAGATACATTACATTAGATATAATTAGACCTAGACAGGAAAGGTGGTTCTGGGAAGCTAATGAAATATCATTAAGGTTGAATACAAGATTGTTGATTAGGCTAAAGCTAATCCTGATTAGGATAAACAAGATAGGAGCTAGAGATCTTATTTTTCTTCTCATTTATTTATTTATTTTATGACTGAAGAAGATGTGTGCTACCTTGCCTTTAGAGGAGAGAAAAATGCACATTCTGCTAAGATATTCTACCACCATAATGCTTTTTACCATAGTTTTTGAAAGGCATTTGCCTTGAGAAATCTATCTACTAGGGTAAAAGCTATGAACAAAAATTGAATTGGCTTGTTTTTGCTTTCATGGCAATGTAGAATTGTAAGGTCCCAGCTGTCTGGTTGCTCCCTCGCTCCATCCCTCCCTCACGTTGTCCCACACCGATGCCCTCCTTGTCCTCTACTTCAGCACTGAGGTATTTCTCTGGTTTTAAAATCCCCAGTGCTGTCCCATCATGAAAAGATTCTTAGTCCTTCTCCAAGCCCAACTTTATCTCTGGAAAGCCTAGGTCTTGCCTGGTGTTCTATTTTGCTACTGTGGGCAACTCTTGCCAGTCTCCCTGGGTAGATCAATTCAACCACCACTTTTACACTGTGGACTTCTCCCTTGAATCTTTCACAGGGACACTTTTCATTTCACTTGTGACATTATTTGATTGTTCTCTGTTTGGGGCCTTTGTATGGACCAAGTATGCCTGGTTTTGCTTATAATTACTTCCCCTAAAGCATGGTACATGCCTTGTGACATATGGAAGGTACTCAGTGAACATTCAACAACTTAAGGAATAAATGGGCAAATAAATACTGCAATGACTTTCACAACTGGATGAAATGGTTGGTGCTGTACAGGTGTGATCATCAGTTCTAGGCCTGAGAGAAATGGAGACGGTTACACCATCCTCACCACAAACAAACTCACTATACGTGAAAACTCCAATAGCAAATGTGTCCGATCTTTAAGTACATATATCAACGATAAACTACAGATGCTAAGTTCAGATGCACTCGTAGAGGAACAATTCAGTTCCATTCCTGGATCACCTGTAGTTCCTCTAACCATCGCCAAGGCCTATTTGTAAGTATTAGGGAATCATAACTTTAAAATTAACCCTTGATCAGCAATAGCGCTTATTGATGGAAGCAAGCAAAAGTAAATTCTAGTGTACAAAGCCAACTAGATAGCGCAATTTAGGGAGTGTTGCTGAAATACTGGAACCAGATGTCCCCATGAAGACACATAAGTTCATAAAGCATTTGCTATTAGTTCATTGCTTGTTCCTCTATACTTCCATATGTAACATTTCTTCTCTGATTTTAGCCCATGTTTTTTATCCTCTGGCATTATAGTTATAATTACTCATATTCTCCTCTATTTATTTATTATAACAATGTTAGGAACAATATACAAATAAGAACAAACAAGTTCTGTTTATTATATATCCCACCAATGACCAAAGAAAATGCTTTGTTGGTTCAAAATGCGGTGTCTTTTAAGCGAAAAGGAAGGAGGGAAACTGAGTAAGAGAGAGTAGAAATAAAATACAAGACAGGTGCGAGATGAGGTCTCCTTATTTATGGCCCACTTTGTCTAGAGCGGGCCGTTCTATGATTTACAACACTCACTTATCAGAAACGGCTCGTTACAGCGTCATCCTCATCTCTCTCTGGCCCCCCTCTTTCTCTGCCCCTTTCTTCCTCTCTCTCTTCCTCCTTCTCTAATCTGACCGAAATCTAAAAATACACAATGAAATGGACAAAATGGTGGATGTAAGAAACAAAATAAAGACCCCAGTCAGCTGATGCACTCCACTGTCCCAGGCTGTGTCAGGCTGGATGTCTGGAACCAGCTTTACCTTGCTGTTCATCCTTACTGTTCCTTATTGCTACTCTATAGACAGACCCCCAACCTAACACTGTGTTATGATAGCCCAGCTTCGGAAAACCCTCCCATCCATGTCTCCACCAGCCATTCTTGAGAAGAAGCTCTTCCTCTACACCACCACGTACGGAGGAGAATCGCTGTGGTCCCATTGCCATTCCCTACTAGTCTGGGACTGCGTGGCTTGTTGCTCCTGGAGTCCTCACCACTGATTGAGGGCGAAGACACTCACGATCTCTGTTTCTCCTATCCCTGCTCATTCCCATCCTGCTTCAGATAATTCCGATGTATGGCAGGTTGACTCTCCACACTCCAGCTGCTCAACTGCTTCAATTTTAGCTGGCTCTACCCTTTTGTTACCTGGATTATACCTAATCTTGTCACATCTAGGATGTGAATATAAATTTCCACGTTCACTCCAAGACCACAAATTTACACTGACTTGCCAAGTGTTTGCATTCTCTTTGCTCCCCTCCCCTCTCTTTCTCTACCCCCAGTCTGTTCCAATTTATAGTGCATTTATTCTTTCTAGATATAATGTAAGTAATTCTGATTCCTTCCCACATACCAGTTCTTTATTCTGCTCTAGGATTTTGTTTTCCAACTGAGATGCCAGGGGTTCAGTACACCAATGACCCCCTTGCTACTACTTCCCCCTGTCGTTGCCTATGCATCACCCTTCTTCCCATCAGCTACCAACTGCTACTGGTACATTATGATACATATGCCAGTTAGTGTCCACCTCGTGTAAGCCCCAGGCCCTAAGTGCTTTACACTTCACCCTCAGTTCCATGGAGCAGATCATATTGTTACTCCCACTTACAGAGCTACTCTCTCCTCTATTCCCACTGTCTGGGAATGGGCCCCCACATCTTAGTTTTCTATGGCTGTGTTTTGTGCTGTCCATACATCTCTCCTCGGTTGCTGGCGACCCTCTAATTGATGCAAGTGATCATGTCCTGCTTACATACCCATAGAGGTGCCCGTTAGTCCCCATACTAAAGCTTGGTGGTCACACATATCACCAATCTGTTCATCGCCTGCTCCTTTACTTCCTGGCCTCTTCCTACGCCACTCTTTCCTTTCTCTTGACTCCAGCACAACCCCTTGTTGTTACCAAGAGTTTCATTCTAGGGACAACACCTAAAGTCCACTTTCAATGGGCTATTTCAATTCAGTCTTCAAAGCTCAGTTGCATGCCAGGCTGGTCAGAGAGCCATCATGATCCCTCGCGTGGCCACTCTCTTCCACCCTGTGATGCCTAACGTTGAACTCTCAGCGCTGGGGGTCATGTCACTCCTTTCCACTGCACTGTGCACCCGTGAAGGGCTAACGGGACTGCTCCTCTCTTCACTCTGGACCGGTCAGTGCCCCTCATCCCAATATAGCGGAATTCAAATATTTACTTCTCCATCTTTTTCTGGGTCCATCCTGATCTGAATGCACACGTGAAAAGAATGACTTCAAAGTCTTCCTTACACCTAAGGGAATTTTCCTACATCATCTTCCCAGGATAGAAACTTAGGCTCTGATAAGCTAGCATTCCTAATGAGCTTTGTGTCCATGAATATAGAATAATACAGATACCATTTGTTTGCTTGGATAGGCAAGTTGTTTGATTCCTATGAACTATTATATGTGTTGGGTATTCCTGCCCATATACCACTTTCTTTACAAAGTCTGTTCATTTTAAAGATACATAGATGTTTGTCTAATAGACATTGGCACTCTCCTATTTAAAATAACTTAAAGCGTAAGTGCCAAACATTGTCAGGCAGAATAGGAAGTCCTTAAAAGAAACTAGCCTCTACTCAATTCAGAAGGGAAAGCCCTATTTGTATGATTTGTAGGTAAATCAATAAGATTACTGTGGATTCCGGGTCTCTAGAGGACTATCTAGCATAAAGCAACGTATAAACTACATGGTGCTGTATTGCTCTCTCAAAAGCTAATAAGCACAGCTTCATAACACTCCATTCCTTAGCGTAATCCTTCTGCTATTGTCTGGCTTTGCATGTGTATTCCTACGACCATATATGAAACACAAACCGTCTAAAATTAGCCGCTATACTTAGTAGTTAATTTATTTTACATTCTTCACTTGGGTTTCAAAAAACATGACCATTGAACACTGTAGTTTTTCAATAAAAATATTTAACATTCTTACCTACTGCTTATAATAGCAATATGAAGAAGATACACCTTGTCTGTTTTTACTAGTGCTGTTCGATATGATTTTGTTCTAATTCGTTCATCTAATCTAGCTCCAACCTAACTCCCAGCTCCAAGAAGGCTTCCAAGGCCAGAGATAAATTAATAATACTCTGTTCAGAGTAGTACTTTCTAAAATTACTTTCAATTTAATAACTATAGGTAGACCGCTGATGTGTTTGTGTCATATGAAGTTGTTTTTATTTTTAGTGAAAGATACAAATTCAAATAGACAATAAGACAACCACATAGAACCCTAGTTATTATAGACATAATTCATATCTACCTTAATGCCTAAAGCTAGCATTTTTTACTTTGACTATGACTTATACAGCAAGCTTCTCATAATTCCTTGCTTTTCACAGTTGCCCAGAATTGGCAAGCTGCTCTGCCATGCCCCCATCCTCACTAAAATAAATTGACTCCCAGAGTTTCCCGGAAAGGCTATAACTTCATTTTCCAGTCTGAAAACAATTAATAAAGTACTCAGCGGTGAGTCTCAAATAATACAAGGCAACTTGACCTTGGCAGAATGCACACTTCATTTAACTAGGAATGATTCCCTTTTGAGTTTCTCGTGATTAAAGTTGGCAATACTGTGATCACTGGAGCCTTTTGCTGAAGACTGAACCTACTACCTGGGCTTCACTTCCTCACCTTCTAAATGATTCAAGGTTGGGGTGCATTTACAAAGAAAACCAGGAGCTGCAGAACTGGCTTAGTCAGTATGAGCACTTAGTGTTCTTGCATAATACCTGGGTTTGGTTCCCAACATCAACCAGCTCATGACTTCCTATAACCTCAGTTCTGGGGCTTCCAACACCTTCTAGTCTTTGCCCGTGCACACTCTGCACATAAAAACTCATGCAGACACACATACAAGCACATAAATAATCTTTAAGAAAAGTAAATGACAGATAACAATGTACAGAATGACATATAAGTAATATTCTACTAAAATTGTGATCATTTTTATACAACAAAAAAATCCCCCAAATTAATAAACACAACAGAGAAAAGGCAGTCTGTGAACTAGATTGGAAGCTATGATGTCACTAGCCTGTGATGTCATTAGAAGGACATAGAGCATGTTCAACTCACTGTTTACCTTCTCAAAGACTGGAAATAGGATCAAGTGCCTAGTTCACAAGAAGCAATAATGAACTTTTTTTTAATTTAGGGGAAGATATAATAGAGTAGGCAGGCTTTGAACTTAGACTTGAAATCTAGGTAAAACCAGCTGAATCAGAAGAAACACAAACATTTCGGCTGTAGCCCACAGCATCAGAGCAGCTAACACTGAGCATTTACTATGCAACAGACAATGCACCATGCCTGGTGTCCGTGAATGTCACAGTCTTCTGAACTGGGCTGTGACCCTATCATGCTCACTTTGTTGGTAACAAAACCTCATCTAGAACAGCTTTGAATTACTACTCCAAGTTGCCTCAGCCAAGTCTATGGCTGCTTAAACCCAGAAGCTACCTTTAACCACCGTATTTCACTGGCCAAGATAGTCTCTTAGACTTTGTATGACAGGGCGAGAGCTCACCCAACTATGATAGAGGCTGCGTAGGACATGCGGACATACAGGTTAGAGTACAGACTGCATTGGAAATATAAAAACTTTCCAAATTGAGATAAGGAGCCATGGAAGATTGAGATTTTGGGGAGAAACGCAGAAAAGCCGCTTGTTAAGCACGGTAAAAACACTTCTTAAGCTTTTCCGCAATGGTGCTGGGTGAGTTCCGCTGCAGTAACAAAGCTTTTGGGTTGTGCTACATCCCAGGAAGGGATGGCGGTGAGTGAGCCATAGGTAGTCTCTGTCTGTTGACTTCATCTTGAGCTCAGGATGAAGGACCAGCCTCTGTTTGGACATGCTATTCTTATGGCAAAAAGGAAGCTCAGAAGACAAGCTCTGCTTCTTAATGGCTCTGGTTCAGCTGTCGTTATCTGAAGAAAATCAGACTGTGATGACAGTGCAAGGGCATCATCCTCCCTGGGAGCCTGCAAACCACACAGTCATTGGTAGGAAGCATGATCCTTTTACAGGAAAGGGGAATGGATTGTGGGAACAGTAATGTCATCCACCAGAGAAAGTCTGTGCTCTTCGCAGATACTGTCATCATGCATTAAGGCAGCAGAGCGGAATGAGTGCCCTTCTTAGACGATTCTCTTGTTCTCTGCAGCCAGAGAACTCTGTCTTAACGAGACCATCACTGTTCTAGTTCTAAATTTTCCATGTAATATCCGTGCATATATGATTTTATTACCTTGTGCTTAAAATTTGTCAAAGACGGAAAAGTCCATCAGAGACCGCCTACATGAACTGGAGAAAGCACGAATGCTTGGCACACAGCTTTTCACAAGTAAGACGAAATTTAATTAAAAAATGCAAACTCGGAAAGAAGCCGGTGAACACGAGTTCACACTCTCCTCCTTTCTGCCCAAGGAGACATTATGTTTAGGATAATTTGACCCGCTGCCTCTTTAGAGCTCTTGCTCTAGTAATTCTGGTCTCATGTGGAATGGTGTGATACAAATGGCTGAATACTAATGGAACGACATCATACTGCTAACACATCACCTCGGAAGCGCAAATGGGCAAAGCGAACGGATAGTGTGATGATGTCACCAGGACATCACTCCCAAGCCTTTCCCCAAGTTTTGTTCTCTGCGTGGCAAAAGTCTAAATATTCTTCATGCTGTCTGATTTCCTGATTCAGTCTCTTGCCCCTACTAGTCATTTGCGACCCCCAAGACCTTTCCAAGAGGTTCTTTTCATCCCAGAGCCTGGTTCACTGATGCCCTTCCCCTGCTCCCGATCAAGCTGGATTCCTAGGTATATTGTAGATGTGTATCTGAAAAGTTAACATTTCAGCTGAGCATCAGGTTAACTGATACCAGAACACAGCCAGAAAAGATCAGCTTTGGCCTGGTGTTCTATCCGAAAAGTATGCCTTCGTTGTTTAAAGAGGAAACCCTAGTTTTCTCAGAACACACCTTGAATGTCTACAGAAGGCTATTGGGATGCATGACGAATATAAGATGTGTGATATGAGCTTACAGAGTAAAGGAATAAATGGATGCATAAATGAGCTCACTGATCACTCCATCACGTAAGTCCATTCCATGTAGTAGACTTGCCAAACTTTTTTTGTTTTGCTTGGTTTTATGTAAGAAATCCAATAAACACTATTTGCTGTTTTCCAGGGCAGGTTAGAAAAGGCATGGTTGGTTCATAGAGAAACAGATTAATGTCACTTCCTGCTCTCCTTATTATTCTTGTCAGTTTAATGCACATATGCAGGGCATTGTGATCATATTCACCCCACTGACTTCTCTCATTCCCCTCCTGTATCATTGATCCTCTGATTTTCCCTCATTATTCTCAAAACACATGTTTACTACTCAAGAGTAGGGGAGTAAACTCAATGCTGAAAACTCTACCCTTAGAAGAGAAATTCGTCTATCAACTTCTAAACTGTTTTCTTCTAAATACTGAAGAACATGATTAAACTGTCATCAAGATCTACAAAGCCTTCTTTTGTACTACAATGATCTATCACACGTAATCATGCTCAAAGATGAACACGGACAGCTCACGGCAGAACCGCATCCACTGCATTTCTATTAAATCCCAAATATCTAAATTGACACACAAAAATTTGTTGTAATTTTTTGATCATCTGAACATTTCACATATGT
This sequence comes from Bramus lutescens, assembly GCA_001685075.1. Classification (NCBI taxonomy): domain Eukaryota; kingdom Metazoa; phylum Chordata; class Mammalia; order Rodentia; family Cricetidae; genus Bramus; species Bramus lutescens. Next base: position 26,378 of record LOEQ01003588.1, on the reverse strand, counting down.
GGTAATTTCAATAGCTTATGCTATGGTTGTTTTAGCAGAGGAACTCAAATGTTTTTACAACCTGAATGTTATGGGAAAATGACAGTGTGCTGGGTTCAGTCATCGCAATGTACTTAGAAGAACGCACATAGGGTTTCATCCAACATCTCCATTGTTGTTCTCAGCTCAACAAACCTATCTATCTTAGTTTTCTACACCTGCACAACAGTGATGTATGATGTTTACCTAACTCTATTTTGCTACATCTGCAAAAAAAATCTATTTATAATCTAACAAATCTTAATCTTTAAAAAGATATAGTTGATCATGAAATTCAATCACAAAATCATTAAACTATCCAAGAAGGCATTCTGAAAAGGAGGAAACTGATAAATATAAAACCTGTCATTATAATATCATTGGTTTGTTTGCACAACCAAAAAAGTGGTGGCAATCTCAATCATGTAGCAAACATGAGGTGCTCAAGGAAAATTGCTATAAAAATAAGAATAAATAGCAGATTGAGTATTTCAAAAACAATGTGAGACTTTAAAGAAATGTAAGAATAAGCCTCTCAAAGCAAAAATATTAGTTTTGAAAAATGAGATGTAGAAGGCATATATCATTTTTTAAAATGATTTATTTAATATATTTGAGTGTTTTACCTGCCCGTATATAATTTCACAATGCACTACATTGTGAAATGCCTGCAGAGGACAGAAGAGAGCATTAGAACCCCTGTAACTGGAGTTACAGACAGTGTGGGTGCCATACTCATGCTGGGAACTGAATCCTAGTCTTCTATAAGAACAAAAGTGCTCTTCACTGCTAATCCCTCTTACCAGCCCGGAAGGCATATTTCTTAATAGAAAATACTAAGTATAAATTGTTTTGGTGCAATTCAAATCTTTCTGTATAATCTTTGAATTTTAAATATCTGCATAAAATATTATCAGTAGAAATAAGATTATAATGAAGTATTACACATCAGCATGTCACTCAATGGTAAAGCCAACTCTACTTTTCTTATGTCGTCACTAGGGACTGACCACAAGGTCTCCCACATGCCAGGCAAGTACTCTACCACTGAACCTTAGCAAGCTTTCTAAAATTATTTCATAGACTTTCCAGATGTTTCTTCCGTGAGCATCTATTATTTTAATATCACAAAAATAAATCGTTTTACAATCTGAAAAGAATTAGCCAACCCTTCTGTATCAGAAAAAAAGGATTCATTATGAAGCAGACCTAGACAGGCTGTGTGGAAGGACCTATCTTCTACGTTAGACTTCAGTGAACACAAAAGACTCAAATATCAGGTGAGGATTCTACTTCTATGGGACTTACCGCTTGTTTCTAGGTCCTAGGCAGTGACAGCTTTGAGAGGAGACTTTTCTCTCTGGTGTGAAAGTACCTTGCCTTTCCCCCCTACACTCCAGTAAAAATTATTACCAAAAAAAAATATGTCTTCAAAAACAAAATCAATGGTCATGCCCAACTCCATTGCATTAACAGGTTTTTCATCAAATTCTACAAGTAATGCATTACGTTTCCTCTCGCACGATAGCATCACGAGGTGATTTCATTATGCTGCTCTGGTATTTGAAAGAAGATCATTCATTCTCTAACTATGAGCAATACAGTGAGCTGCAAACACTCCCATCCAGAACTTTATTCCTATCTTCGGTATAAAGATGGTTTGGGGTCAATTTAATGGGCTTAAGGAACAAAACCTTTTCCAAGACGACATTTAAAATGAGAGATCTCCATTTAAGAATTTCACACATCAAGTTGTAACAACTTTACATAATAGGGCCAGGGAGAGGTGGTTGATAGCTACAGCCTTGGCTCACATACAGGAGTTGAGATATTCGGAACATAAAACATTTCCAGTTACCGCACAGAAATAGTCCTGTTTTCCTTTAATGCCAAGTGATTACTTAAAGGATCACGGCGAAGAATTTACCATTCTCCTTTAAAGAGATAATTTCAAGTCGCGTTGAAGTACTGATTTGTGTTTGGAAATCTGGGTTGTAGTTCTGCCTCACTGCTATACGGATGCTTACAAGCAACTGGGGAAGACATGGCGGATGCTTCCAAACCTTGCCATTTACACAGGATCTTCTGTCCTAACACAAAAGAACCTTCTACTTCTTAAACTCTTTCTCCTTCCTTTCCATGGTCCAAGTTAAAATGACTTCCTGGAACCGTTCACCCAGCCCTAATCTACCAGGAGACCTCAGAGCAGCTCGTGTCTAATAAGAGCTCTGTGGAGACCCTTGAAATTTTAATGAAGACCCATCAAGCTGTGAGAAGAACATGTCATTTTATGTTCATTACTTCCTGGTACTTGACTGTAGAATTTGCATGGTTACACCTCAATTAAAACTTGAATTGAACTTAATATGATTTAAATAAAGAATTCAATAAAAAAAAGTTGAGGTTCTTTTCTTAATAGCATATCTCCCCTTTAGTGACCGCTATGGTCATTACCTCCAGATAACTGACTGACACAGCCTTTCGTCACTGAGAAACCTGGCAATGCTCTCAGTTACTGAGCAGTGATGAGGACTGTGTAGGAGATTATTGTGTAACCAGGTACCTTTATTTGCCGCCCTGGTGCCTCCATTATTTAACAAATGCTGATTTTTTTCCAACTATAGTTATTTTTATGTAGTATTTCTAAAAAATAGAATACAGCTAAGATTATTGCTCACCACCCCCTTTGTCCTGCCAAATTCATCATATGACTGGCAAAACCTCTAGATTAAAATGGGATAAATTAGCTAAATCTACCATTTTAAGCAGTGATTCCTGTCTACTAAATGCCTTAATCTCTATCATTTGTGATTGCTCTAAAGGAGGAGGGGAAACAAGAGAGATCTTCACAGGCATGTAAACATGGCTTTAGCTTTTTAATTGGACTTTGCAGAGTATTGCACAGGAAAAGTGAGAAAGAAAAAGAAGGTTGTGATCCTGATACATAGCCTTTAAGAGCCTCAATTCCTCTTTCCCTTCCTGGAGAACGCCTCTGACTGGGTTGTGCTAAAGAAGAAAGAGGAAGGTCGCTAACCCAGTTTTCCAATAAAATGCCCCGGTCGGCTAAGCTCTGAGGACCCCGAGAAATTCTACTTCTATGATGCAACTTATCTTAGGTGCTCTGTTTAAAGGAAGAGAATAGTCTCTTAATGATGGTTGGTATCTTTCTCAGAGTGGTTTACTGAAACACTACAAGAGGTCAGCTGGCTGGAGTCACAGAGGACTGCCGTCAGTCAGTTTTGTTTGTTAGTGAGTGGAGCCAAGTTAATAAAAGGTAATTCAAAGTTTGGTGGAAACTCAGGCCCAGTGACGACAAGGAGGGGGGCAGAAGGGCCACATAGAGGGCTCTGTCCAATGCTGCCACTTCTATTGTCATGTAAATGAAGCCACTCTGCTGGAGAGCAAACCCAGTTAGAGTCATATCTTGGGTTTCCCACTTAGCCCCCACAGGTCTTTGTGTGCTTTAGATTTAGTGGGGCCATCAAGGCAGTGTCCTGAACAGCCCTAGGAAGCTGTCTGAAGTGTCCTCCTCGGCTGAAATAGTCTCTAACTTGTGTCTGTCCTAGATATGCCAGGCAAGAAGAGCAATAGCGTACGTCTCACCAGATGTGACCTCGTGTCTGACCGCATGGGAGGTTTCCATGAACCAAAAGAGAAAAGTTGTCAACCAAACATCTTTGTCATGCTGAAAGAATGCAGCAGGAAGAGGGTTTTTTTTTTATTTGTATAAAATATATTGTTCTTCCAGGGCTGCAGTGAAATAGTTTCTATTTAATTGCACAGAAATCCTAAGAAGGTTACAGCAGCGAAACATTAAAATTCTAAGGGCAACTAATAACATTAAAACTTTATAGCCCCAGATAGAATAATTTAGACAAAAACAACATGAACATATGTTTTGTGTAATAATAACAAACATTTATAGCTGTCAAGAGAGAAAAACACAGGTTTATGCACACCTTAATGGTGTGCATGGGTGAGCATGAGTATATTTAAAACATAATATATTACAAAAATGACAGCAGGCATGGCTCTTCTGGGTACTATGTTAAATCAATGAATAAATTACCAAAAGTGAGCTGTGGCTGTTTGGATGTGTAATTGAGCTTAACGTATGTAGTGTTATTTCAAAAGAAACTGTTCAAGGAGTTCCAGGCCCAATCCACTCCGCATCTATCCTAGGCAGTTTACAAATAGCAATAAATGAAACCGCTTCACAGTGGGAAGGAAGTTTAGTTATACACATTACTTAAATTGGGGAAAAGTTAATTTTAATATGCTTTGCAGGAATTGAAAACAAACACAATAATTTGTGTATGTTCACCAAACTGGAAATTGAAATCATAATAATTGAATGCATTCTAATTATTCACTGTATGGCTTGCAAAATCACCAGGAATTATCGGTCTCACTTTAAGCAAATACCTATAAAAACCCTTCCTAAATATATAGGTTTATTATAATACTTATTAATTACACCATTCAAATGCCACACTTTCTCAAAAAATTATTAGGACCACAGAATATGAAATAACTTTCAAGCTTGTTTGTGCCGACCAGTTAATAGCCACTGGTAATAACTGCTGCAGATGAAGCCATTAATGTGAATTTGGGGATAAAAATAACATCTTACAACTTTCTTTTTTAATTATAAGGTTGTTTGTATTATTCAGCGCTCTACCACAGTTTTACGGAGCAGGAAAAGAGGTATGATGTTTTTATTGTCCTAGGCCTATTTTTTCCTGTCCTTAATTGTCTCATTTTTTCTGTATTATGAAAAGCCACAATTATTTTACATGAGAAATTTGAATCAAATTTCATCAGAATTAAGCTCCACATCTTTTAAATTACAGCTCTTTCTGGCTAGCCAAGAGGCCCATCCTACAAGTGTGATTTCTTTAAGAGGCTATGACTTTAGGCAATTTCAAATGTTATGGTGGGCTTAGGCAGCCACCGCACTGAGCCCTTATCTTCCATTTCTTTTCTGTTAATAGGGTCATTACATCATGGCAGATACAGGATACAGGAATGTCGTGTGCTCCACAAAAGAAGACTATTTTTCCAGAGCAGCATATTTTTATCTGTCTTATTAACCTTATGCTTTGTCCTCATTCATGGCCACCTAATACTGGTATCTTCCAATGTTGTGCGTAATTGGGTGGGGCCCTGGACTCACAAACCCAGTGGCTTGCTTTTCTTCCTGTACTTGCAACAATGGCTTCTTACTGGCGCTGTGTGTAACAAAATTAAGTTTGTGTTTACCAAGATCTTTTTATTCGGAATAGCATTACAGTTAATCAGGAAGCCATTCCTCGGCACTTTTAGCACCGTTTTAACTCATTTTTGTCAATGTTAATTCACTTTTCCACACTACTCTCTTCTCTCCTAGTTGTGCACAAACTAACCGACTTACTGACCGCCCAGCACAGATGGCTGAGGGCTCACATGCTTTCGTGAGCACATGAGGATTAACACAGCTAGAACAGTCAGATTCCGACAGAAAGCGAAGCCCACTTACTGCTCAGTGTTTCTTAGGAGAGCAAGGCATAGACCTGCACTTGACACAGACTAGAAGGCACTAGCCACAGATACTGACTTAGATGAACCTACTTAGAACAGAAGCTGCCTTTTGACATTCTCTTGTGAGTCCTCTATGTCGGCAATACAGGTCATGCTTCTCCACCTCTAACCCCACAGAGGCATCGCTGGTTATTAAGCAAAAAATGTCAAACACAGGAAGAAAGAATTTACTGAAGCCTCTATAGACAAGGCCATAAGAGCCTGAGCCTTTCCCTGACAACACTTACTTTAAGAGACCATTTTCCTTTTCTTATTTAAACCAAGCCCTATGGAATTAGGAGCAAAGAATCAGAGATGTAGACAGTAGGAAGGGATTGGCAGCTAAGCCAATGTTAAATCAACGAGCCACGTGTCATGTTTCAAATGCTACAGTATGAATAATACACCCAGCAAGACTAAATGATTCACAGACAGTTTACTGTGGCTCTTATTAAATTCACATTAATGAGTAAGATCATAACATCAACGACCCTTAGTAAGGAACCAGTAGCACAAATTTCTAATAACTACATTAACAAAAAACATTCAAATAATATTTCAAGAGCTCGGAACTGTTATCTCTTAAGAACTCTAGAACTATCATCTTAAGATATATTCTAGAACTTAAAAGAATGATGAGGCCACACATTGAACCTATGGGGTCTCCATGACCAGAAATGTCACACTGAAGAAGGAATTACAGAAGTCGTCACAGAATGGAAAACAAAAGGCACCACCTGTTCTGGGACTGATCTTCACACACACACGCACACACACGTGCACACACGCTCACAAACAAACATGCATACACACGCACGCGCACACACACGTGCGCATGCGCACATGTCACTCCCATCACTGCCACTGGTACCACTGAGGTTCTTGACTCTGAGTACTGATCCTTTAATGCACCTCTCCAGGATCTCCTTCACACCCTTCCCTTCCACACTCTGTCCTGGATCTGGCTTTACCTCAGTCTATCCCTTCGGTTTCCATGCCCAATTTTACCCTGGATCCTATGATTTTCCTTCATCTCCTGACCCATTCAGAGTCTCTCATTGTCACTCAGAACATTGTCACCCAGCTAGCACTGCCTGAGAACAGGGAAACAGACCCCCAGGTTGGCAGTAACTGAGGGAGTTTATTGATAGAATATCTCTGGTCTTTTGACAACCCCCTTATGAATGAGTCAGTCGGCTCGCACGTGATCAGCCTAGGAGGGGGAGGCAGTGCTGTCATTCGTCATGTGCACAGGACACAGGTAAAGAANAATAAATAAATAAATAAATAAATAAATAAATAAATAAATAAATAAATAAGTAGACTCTGACACCCCTGGGTCACCAGGTTCCATCTGATGTGTGGTCTGAGAACATATAACCTTGCTTCTGTCACCCTGACTCTCTGACATCCTTGGGTCACCAAGTTCCATCTGATGTGTTGTTTGAGGACATGTAAACTTGCCTCCGTCAGCCTGTTGCCTACCTCTGGCAGTTTTTTATTTGTTCTATCATTGTTCCATAGCAAAGTTGGTTCTTCCTCAGTGAGAATAACTGATATTTAACTTAATCTTACAGGGAAAAAAATGAATTAAATTTGAGGGCTTTTTTAACTTACAAAACAAGCCAATTATTACCATATATTTTATTGTAGTTTTATAAAATATTAGCTTACAAAATCACCTTCTCGTCCCAGATATTTAAGGAGACAAATGCTCTATGATGTTCATTAGTTTTCCATGGCTATGACACACTGAGGTAGACTACTCAGACCTAACATAGACAACTCAAAAGGAAAGATTTACTTGGACTCATGACTTCCGAGGTCCAAGATCAAGTACCTAAGACAAGTACGACCGTTGCAGTGGTGGGAAGTTTGTCACCTAGCAATCTGCTCAGCTCATAACAGCCAGAACACAGAGAGAATTAGCAGGGGACAGCAGTGCAAATGTCCTGGATGTATGCCCAGTTAGCTAGCTCCTCAAAGTAGGACCACCCTCTACTCCCCACTGTCTTTCTAGAGTGCTCTCAGATTATGGATCCACCCAGGGATTGGTCCATTGGTTAGAGCAAAGCCCTTCAGGATCTAAGTCATTTCCCCAGAGACCATCAACCAGAAGTCAAGTGCCCTAGTATATGAACCAATGAGAGACACTTCAGTACAGTATATTAAAGTTACGAAGTAAGAAGAGACTATAATCAAAGAGTAGAAATGGATAGGAGTACAATGTTGCCTTCTTTCTTTTGCCAACATTTGGCATTTTTATTAAGCATAATGTAACTCTCAGTCACATTGTTGAGGAATGATAATCTTACCGAGGCTCTGAAGGCTAATGGTAAATCCTAAACAAGACACACTTCATTGAAATTATATTGTTTACTATTCTCTTCTGAAATTCACTAATAATTATTTACATAAAAACTACTATTTAACAGCATGGTGATAGTACCTATAACCCACACTGACTATGAATCCCTAGTTGCTTAGTTCAGAATCTCAGTGAGCTAATTCAGAAATAACTCCATTTAAATGTNAATAAATAAATAAATAAATAAATAAATAAATAAATAAATAAATAAATAAGTAGACTCTGACACCCCTGGGTCACCAGGTTCCATCTGATGTGTGGTCTGAGAACATATAACCTTGCTTCTGTCACCCTGACTCTCTGACATCCTTGGGTCACCAAGTTCCATCTGATGTGTTGTTTGAGGACATGTAAACTTGCCTCCGTCAGCCTGTTGCCTACCTCTGGCAGTTTTTTATTTGTTCTATCATTGTTCCATAGCAAAGTTGGTTCTTCCTCAGTGAGAATAACTGATATTTAACTTAATCTTACAGGGAAAAAAATGAATTAAATTTGAGGGCTTTTTTAACTTACAAAACAAGCCAATTATTACCATATATTTTATTGTAGTTTTATAAAATATTAGCTTACAAAATCACCTTCTCGTCCCAGATATTTAAGGAGACAAATGCTCTATGATGTTCATTAGTTTTCCATGGCTATGACACACTGAGGTAGACTACTCAGACCTAACATAGACAACTCAAAAGGAAAGATTTACTTGGACTCATGACTTCCGAGGTCCAAGATCAAGTACCTAAGACAAGTACGACCGTTGCAGTGGTGGGAAGTTTGTCACCTAGCAATCTGCTCAGCTCATAACAGCCAGAACACAGAGAGAATTAGCAGGGGACAGCAGTGCAAATGTCCTGGATGTATGCCCAGTTAGCTAGCTCCTCAAAGTAGGACCACCCTCTACTCCCCACTGTCTTTCTAGAGTGCTCTCAGATTATGGATCCACCCAGGGATTGGTCCATTGGTTAGAGCAAAGCCCTTCAGGATCTAAGTCATTTCCCCAGAGACCATCAACCAGAAGTCAAGTGCCCTAGTATATGAACCAATGAGAGACACTTCAGTACAGTATATTAAAGTTACGAAGTAAGAAGAGACTATAATCAAAGAGTAGAAATGGATAGGAGTACAATGTTGCCTTCTTTCTTTTGCCAACATTTGGCATTTTTATTAAGCATAATGTAACTCTCAGTCACATTGTTGAGGAATGATAATCTTACCGAGGCTCTGAAGGCTAATGGTAAATCCTAAACAAGACACACTTCATTGAAATTATATTGTTTACTATTCTCTTCTGAAATTCACTAATAATTATTTACATGAAAACTACTATTTTACAGCATGGTGATAGTACCTATAACCCACACTGACTATGAATCCCTAATTGCTTAGTTCAGAATCTCAGTGAGCTAATTCAGAAATAACTCCATTTAAATGTCTTTTTTATAAAACAGGTTTCCAAGCATATGCATTGTAGGCTGCTATTCTTTGTTTTTACCGTTCTAAATGTGAGATGTGGTATTATGGAATATTTAGCATTTAGTCTTCTCCAGAGTTTCACATAACTCGACTATGTTCCATCACATTCATTAAGTGTAAGTAGCTAAGCCATTTTAATTTTACATAACCTCACGGAGGTTGCAAAATTTATACAAATACTTAAATGACAAAAAATAACTTGAAGAACATTAATATAACTTAAGGTTTTAGCTTCTATTGTGAATTTTTGTTTATTCGAGGAAGACTTTTTAAAATAGTCCCTGAGAGATATATTCTGCTGAGCATTGCAGTGTATAAAACAATGAACAAGAAATGGTCTCCATCTCTAACTTCAGATAGTATGCAGGTCACAAAACATCTGTATTATAACATTTAGAAAGTGAATGTGTTGTGTGTGTTACACCAAGGTGTAAATGTTAGAGGAACGTTGGAGATAAATTGGCTCACATCTATAGATGTGTGCTGGGCTGGTCCCCAGCACTGGCACCTGCCAAAGAGGCAGCTAGTGCAACTGAACAAAGATGCAAGGAGCTGGACCAGCACAAAGGAAAAACTGGACGGTTTGAAAAATAAGAAGTAACCGTAGGTGGCTACAGTGAAGGAAGATGGGCCACCTAAGGACCTTCCCAAAGAAGCAGTGGCACCGAGCAAAAGATTCCAAGTGAGGGAATTGTGTGCATACAGGACGGGGCCAGGGAAGGACCAACATGGATGTTACACACCCACAGCTCCATCCTAGGAAGCAGAGAGCTTTGTAGAGAAACCCCAGAGGGAAATGAATAAAAGTGCGGTCCTCCAAGGCTGTGAGGCACCTAAGAAATCCCAGTTTGTTTACTCTGTTTTATAGACTGGGTTTAGGAGTAAAGTTCCTCTTAAAAATAGTGGCAGCTAAATTTACACTTGAAATTCATCAATCAGGAGCCACTGTTTTCTTTAGAGCTTAGTACCCTGAGGCTCGGGGACTATTTGAGGAAAACACCAATTCCAACCAAGAGAAGGCTCAAGAAGAAGAAAGTTCCGAAATTGCCCCGGGGCACAACACCTCCAGGCCTGGTCAATTCAGCTATGAAATGATATTAAAAGCCGCCTGTCCCTTCTGCGCCCTTGGCATGGGAGTGCAGCTTCTCAGTCCAGCTTACTCCCAGCCCCAGAGAGCAGCTTCAGAGCCTTGTGAAAGCACTAAAGTTAGGAGGAAACCTTCTCTTCTTATCTATCTCCTATGAGAAAGAAAATCTTTTCAAACCACTGTAGGGACGGACATCTTTCCAAGTCCACTAGGCAGGCCTGTGTGTATCCGTTGGCTCAAACCGATGGCAAAGGAATGGTTTTGGTTGCCTGATAGACCAACCATAATATACTGCTTGGCTAAGGAATGTGATCAACGTCCCCTGAAGCACACCGCACGAAAGAAGATAGCCATGAAGGCAAAGTACGTGATTCTGGCAGAAAAATGCTATGCGCCACGCAGTCTGCGGCACCTGCTATCTTAAGTTTAAAAAGGATTATTTGCTGTTGCCGTTGCTGATTAAATCATTAGTCCAACAACCTCAACCTATTCCCCTTCTATGAGGACAAGTGTGCCTACACTTTCTAATATCCAATTTTACTATTTATGGGAAGGGAGAACTATTGATTGCCATGGAAAAGTACATAAAACAAGAGCTCCTGTTTCAAGGCCCTCATTGACAGGAGACTGTAGAAGAGCGTTTGCTTAAAATGCTGGATTCCCAAAGAGATTCCATCTTCACACTTGCTCACCTCATTTGCATTTCATGCATGAGCCAAGGGAGAATTGTCATTAAGCTTTTTGTGCACAGCTAAACCAAAATAATCTGCATATAACAATTGAATACGCCATTTCTCAGAGGTCTGATTTCAGGAAAACAACTGGAAACTACTCCACACTTGGACAAAATCAAAAGTGACTCGGAAAGAAGACAAACACGTAGGATATTGGAGTTACCTTTAGTCGCTAATACCTTTGTTCAGCTCATTATTCTCTTTGTCCTATACTAAACAGTTAATAATTCCTAGCCTTCAAACAAAAACGAAAGGCAAGTCCCAATGACTGAGTTACAGTAGCAGTCACAAAGTCCGTATTTATTAGGAAATGAAATGATTTCATTTCATTCTAGAGCACTTAAAACACAACAATACTGTACATGGGTGACTTTGAAAACTACTTTTGTTTTCTGTCCATATTAGTCTCATTAACTTCAGTGAAAAAGCACAGTGAGATAAGACTGTTATTGAGAGTGAGCAATGAGAGCCAAAGGGCCCCCTTTCACAGCATATACAGCTCTTACAAAAGGAACGAGGTGGGATTTTTAAAAAGTATCCATGTGAAGCTATTGGCTAAGTGGACAGAAGGTCAAGTTACAGAATGTCCTACGTCTTAGTTGATGGGGAAATTGGAACATGCTTAGTAGCTGGCATTGCCCTGCAATAGACATGATCAATGATGTCATAGAACACTCTCAATACAAGAAACGCCAATATAATGCACTACGATCAGTTATTTATGTTACAAAGAAAAAAAAAGGGAGAGGGAGGAGGGGGAGGGAAGGACAGAGGGAGGCAAGCAAGATGACATGCAACAGACAAGCAGTCATTGGGACTGAGGGTTGAGAAAGAGAAAATAATTGAAACAAAGAAATGCTTCAAAACTCCTCATAATTCAAAATGCACAGCCATTTTACTTGGATGGCTCAAATAAACACTATAGGTTCAAATATGGTGAAGAAACTTAGCTTTCTTTTCTGGCCTCTTAACTGGATCAGAAATTCTTGCTAGAAATGGATGGTTCTATGGGTTTTATCCACATGGCACCATAGTGAGATTCAGTATCACTCACCCTGAGCCCTATCTGTAGGATGAAGTCTGAATATCTACAAAGAGGTGTCAGATGGAGGACAGAGGGGAAGTAAATCCAACAAAGCTGCCTTGAAAAAAAGATGCATGAATGCTTATCTCTGTGTGTACTACACAGAGTGCATCCCAGAGAAGCCATCCAGCCATTTCATAGACCAGAGTTCTCCTGCTCTGTGTGTCCTATAAAGGTCTAGAAGAATTTAAACATTATTGCATTAGCTAAACCTTACATTTATCATTTACTAGAAGGATCTATATGAACACAGACTATAGTCAACCAAATATAATATGTCAGAGATTTGACTTTGTTAGACATTCAAATAGTGGTATGATCTAGTGTGCCCTTTGAATTTATGTCAATTTGGCGACCTCTGCCTTTGCAAGTTCAATCTCATCTAATCTTGTTAAGAGAGCTTTAAAGCAAAGACCACAAATTTCATCAGCTAGTGTGCTGGCCAGTTACTAATTCCTATTAGATGCTTTTAGGGTCTTACTTCAAAGAAGTTACCCAGAATTTATCCTTTGAGCAAGCATTTTAAAACAAAGGCAAAAATAAAGTAAAATATATAATCCAAGTAACTGACTACAATAATTGAAGGGACTTGCCTTAAGAAAGCTTAATAGTAATAATAGAATTGTAGGATTTTTCTTTTTATAGCATAAATTACTACTTATTGGGGAAAATAGGTGAAATGGCCACTTCAAGGTTCCCTTACGATTGCTTTGTTTACACTGAAAAGCAACAGGCAAAGGAAC
>LOEQ01003588.1:1571-13027 GCA_001685075.1 Bramus lutescens | reverse complement strand
GAGAATGGGATTGGGATCCTGCTCTGCTCTCACAGACCAGCCTCCCCCTCAGCCTTTCCCCAGAGACCAGCCGCGAGTCTGACTCCATTTTGAAGCCATTCTCTTCTGCCATCTTTACTCTGTTCGGCATCAACATTCATCCCTTCTTCCTCTCCCATTGGAGAAGACACGATTTCTTTCTTGAGTGTCACATCTCACCTCCTCCACCCAACTTCCTCTCCTCCATTTGAATCACTGTACAGCAGTCTCCTTTAAACATGGTGGATGTATTTCAAGATGCCCGCAGTGGCTTTCTGAAGCCACATATTACCAAACTCTATAGAATCTACATTTTCTCCTCTACACATATACTAGTAATCAAGCTTAATTTTAAAAACTAAAGGCAGTAAGAGATTACCAGCAGCCAATAATACATTAAGGCATTTATAATAATATACTACCATGAAAGTTACTGGATGTGGTCTCAAAATATTATCGTGCTGTGTCTGCCTCTCTTCTTGAGATGACGTGAGGCGATAAAGAAAACACTTTACGGCTGTTTTTTGGCATGTCTGAACACAAGTTCCCTGGAAACATAATAGTGTGTATGATAAGCAAAGAGACAGGGTCTTGCCATGTAGCCCAGGCTGGCATTGAATTCCTGATCCTTCTGCCTTGGTCTCCCAACTTCGGGGATGACAAGTGTGTGCCTTAAGCCTGTCTGTTAAGGCTTCTTAATCCTTCCTCTCCCATCTGACCTTGGCCATCTGTTGTCTATGGACACCGAATCACTAGAAACATTCGTGTGTGTGTGTGTGCGTGTATCTGTGATTCTGTGTGTATGTGTGTATCTGTAATATGTTAATACACATTTACATATTAAAACATTTCTTTGAAAATTATCCCCCTTCATTTATGGTGGGATGGTAGGAAATACGACTGGGAATGGTCTAGTAGCATCTCGACTATCTAAGTAACTGTCTCTTAAGGATACCTGAACGAGAAGAGTAAAACGCAGAGCATCTTAGCACTCCTTGGCATCACTGGATAGAAGCGTCACCCTTCTCAGGAGTGAGAACGGCTAAACAAACACTGGAAGTGCAAAGGGTGTTGCCTGCAGGGCTGGGGACTGGTAAAGATGCTGTTTTGTACGAAGTCCTGTGTGACTTAATAAACACAAGAGCCAGAGTAGAGGGATCCCATTAGCAGGCAGGGCTCTTGCTGGCCAAGTACTCCCCTGCCAAAAACAACACATTCCAGGAAAAAAAATTAAAAGTGTAAATGACACACTGACGTCATTGTTTCACAGTTTCAAAGTATCTACTTACTAACTTAAAAGCTTTTCTAGGAGTGATTTTGCATCTTGCCCTTTTGTATATGTGTTTATATACTACATAGTTCCTAACACTGGTGACTCTGCATTAAAAATATCTCCCTTGTGTGCTTGGCATGTGCCATCTGCATAAGGAACAGAAAGGTGAAGTGTGAACCTGATAGCTGAAGACTGCTTTCTGCAGATTCTAATTTTGTAGCCAGTATCATTTATCTTTTTAACTTCTGGGTACTTCTAAATAAATATGGAAAAGTCAAATGCCTACCAACGCCAGTGAAGTTTCCATGTGTTGATCAGAGACACTGAAGAATTTCCCTCAGATTCTTGCTGAGTCAAACATATATAGCCTTGCATAGTCAAGACCACTGGCAATGGATGTGCAGGGGGACAAGGCTAAGCTATGGTCTTATACACCTGCAGTCTAGTATAGAGATGACTGCTAGCCGACCTTTGATCTACCATTAGATATGTTTATTTTCTTAACCCTCCCATCAGTCACCTCATCAGAGACAGACTGATAATATGCACGCTGAAGTAACACAAGGACACTAGAGAAACGTTTTTTTAAAACTGAATTTCATCACAAATTTAGTAACCACACTTGTCTTCAAGACAAGGGTTTTTTTTTGTCTTGTTTTATGACTTTCTGACTTTCAAAAAGCATTTTGGAAGAATAGTTGCCCTAACAATAACAAAAAAGGGGCCATTGACAAATCCACAGTAGGGGAAACTCTCCCTAGGTTCTCAAGGCAGAGTTATGATTACACACTTGAGCGAGGAAGGTCTGAGTCAGAGCTGGCTGCGGGAAGGATTCTGCACGGATGCCGTGGAAGTGGCAAGCACTTCCTACTCATTTGCTTTCATCAAGAACACTGTTCCATTTCAGGCTGCCAACATCCTAATTAAGATGATCTGAATCGTAGGTGATCTATTATTCTAGATCTAAGATAGCCCAAAGCACGTTAGACAAGGCATTACACTGCGTGCTTACATGAATGATAAGACCACTGAGCAAGGGAGCGTGTCTTCTCTCGTGTACGGCTCAGCACTGGGCAGAGGTTCCTGTCAGCACTCAATAAACAGCTAGGCCTTTGCCTGCTGTCTTTCTCCCCATATTAGGTACAATTGAATCTTACTATCTCATTTCCAATTTCTTTTGACATTAGGTAGCTATGTTTTTCTTTGCTTTAGGTAAAAAGGAGGGGGTCTTGACAATATATAAATGAGGTTCCCACTTATGACCTTAATGCTCTTCATGAAGAACTTATATTAAAGAATATACTGAGCACATACGTCCAATAGCTAGAACAGAGCTGAATGCAGGAACAATGCTTAGTCTTGGTGATGCTTCAACAGATTCAGGATGAAACTATATTCCAAAACAATACCATAAGGTTACAATATTATCCCAAAGGCATCTTGTAATACCAAGAGCATCTTCTTAATGTGTCCCCCAAATCACTCTTTTATATTTCTTTCATTGAGCAGAGTTACACATAATTTATTTGCCTAAGCACTGGGTTAAGACTTGGGCATCAGGTAAACAAATATACCTGAGTGTGTGCTAATCCTGGACTTCCCTCATGTGACATCTGAAGACAAGTCAGACAGCCACTGACTCCCCAAGTCAAAAGCAACACAAATCCCCATCTCAAATCAGTAGCAAAAACTGTCATTTGTAGGCCTGAGCAAACATATTTAAAGGTATCTGTGAGTTTGCTCTCCAGCTATTGCTGTGCTGATATCCTTGATGATCTTTGGAGTCTGGTACCCATTTCCAAAAGAGGATGACTTCAATCTAAGACTCTCAAAGAAGGGGATGACATCAGCATCCCTGGAGTCCAGAGTAGCCCAACACCAGCATCCTTTCACTGAGGAAATGAAGATGCTGCTTGGAACCAGGCCAGGTCAACCTGTCTGTCGTGGCTGCAAAGTTTCTGGATTTCTTACAATAAAATCTGCAGGTGTTCTGGATTCTAGAGACCTGTATGTTTCCTCTGAAAGGATGAAGAAGCTGGTGTTGCATACAGTTAGTGATGCAAACTTGGGTAAGTCACACGGGGAGACCCTCATCCTGATTCTAAGTCCTGAAGGATGCCAGCGTCAGAAAAGAGGGCACGTGGAAACACATTTTAAAGGAGACAGTGTCAATTAATATTTTTTCTTTAGGCTTTTACTTTGGAAGGTCAAAGAAAGAAACATAGTATTTGATAGGCATTGGGTAGTCACTATATTTTGAAATCCTCCTAGCTGCACATCACTGAAATGTTTAAAATACGAAGCCTCTAGTTTAAGGTGAGAAACTTTTATCAACCTTTCTTAAAATACATAATTACAAACATATTTTAAATTCTTGGATGTGCATGCTGAAGCTGTAGTTCCAGAACTGATGGGTTCTGCTCTCTATTTCCATGTATAAAAGATCCTGCAGTCCTGGGAAAACACTTCTTTAAAAAATGAAATACAACAAATAAGGTATGCTGCCGGGTCCTAGGGGAGACGTTTCCCAGAGTCTTTGAATTTCCTCCCATCCTCCTGCTTTACAAGATTTCTAAGACCAAGGCCTTTTCTGCAGTCTCTCAAACAAGGTAAAAAAGAAAAATACCCCCCAGATATATTCCTTAGATTTCCTATTATGCTTCTCAAGCTCCCAGTAGCTTCTGAAGTAAACCTAACAGAAGTTCTGGAACTATTTTTATTATGTTTTAATTTTAGCTTCTCTTTTAGGTTTAAGATGAAATGGATGATCATAACGCTTTGCTTGGGGATGCATGCATTTCATGGCGCAACTTGCGGGTGACCTGAGCAAGGGCACGTCATGGGAAGAAGGCTTCCGTGAAGGACAGGGAGTGGAGGCTCGCTCTCGGGCTGGAGGACTCACAAGCAGCCTGTTTCAGTTTGCACTGCTTGACACAAGATAAAATTCTTATGCAATATGTATGTCTGTCCTTAGGACTTGGATCCTGGCAATTGTTCCAGTCACTAATCGGTAAAGGTCACTTTTGTGACACCAGGAGCCTTGACAAAGACCTTGACAGCTGAGCATAATCATCCATGGCTATGGTTCTGGGTTCAAATCATACCAACCATCTCACATCAAGTCTTTAAAAATGCTGGTCCTCCTGCCCGTACTTGCACCATGGCAAACACCCTTCTACCCTTATTTCAAAGAGTAAGCTCCTTCCAGATCTTTCCTTGAGGCCTCTCTCCATCTACCTATAGCATCTTGTACCAGTTTCTATTGGAGTTCTATCAAATCCATTATAATTATTTGCCTTTTGTGTTATTAGAATAGGAAGGCCTCCGCATCACAGTTGTCCCTGTTTAGGAATTATTCCATTCAAGGCTCTGGTCTAAGCACTGTTTTTTGTTTTTTATTTTTTGTTTTTTTGTTATCTCATCTGCTGGCTTCAAGCTCACCTAATGGGCAGGCTAGCCTCCATCTTCAGAGATCCTGAGCCTCTGTGTTCTGAGTACGCAAAACACCCACTCATTCTAAGACCTCTTTAAAAGGATTTATGTCGCAGATTTTTGAAGCAGGAATTGTAATTACCCCTTTGAAAAGTTAAAAAACATGCTCTATGAGAAGAGAGAGAGAGAGAGGTTGGCTTGGCTTCTGTATGTCACAGTCCACATGTGGAAGCCAGAGAACTGTTCATCAGCTTTTTCTCCCACCTGTGGGTCTCCCAAAGACTGAACTCAGGCTAAGGGACCGGATGGTGTGTGCCTCTATCCTTTGAACATCTTGTTGGCCCTGTTGCCTTTATTTTACAGATGATAAATATGAGAGAGAGAAGCCAGGTAATCGTCTCAAGGACACCTAGTAGCAAACGGTAGTCATTTTGTTCAGACGGTCTAACCTGGAGACTCCACCTCCCTGGTATTCAGCTTGCCCCAAGTCTGAAAGAAACGATTCATAAACATTAAACAAAAGGGGAAAATAGTCATCTCATCTTTCCCCATAGTAGCTTAACCTTGCATCTATGTTACATTCGAAGTGTGTTTGTTTGTCTGGGGAGTAAATCCCAGCCCAGACTGGTGAAGAGAGAACTAACTGGGGTACCCGGCAGAAGGCCTGGGGTTCGTCTGCCTCTACAGCTCCCAGGTTCCCCGTGTGTTGATCCCACAACACACAATCTCTTCTTGTCATCGCTTCAGATATGATGTGTGCTTGTGTGCCGACAGAAAAGTACTACAGGACAGAGGTGCATTAATTCGGAAAATAAGCCTTTTGTTCTCCGTACGCCGATTAAACTCAAGATCTTGTCCCTTCGGGAAGGATTCAAAAAGCAAATTTTGCAGTTTCTCTTTCGTTTTATTTCTAGAAATCAGGAACACAGATCATTAATGATCAGATTTATTTGTTCTCCCTTTTCATAGTTAAATTCAGGTCCCACACCCCCACTGTACAATGTCACCTATTTTGCCTTTTAAATATAATTTTTAACTCTTAAACTTTGTATCTACCCTTTTTTTCCTCCTTATAATAATTTTTGCTCAGGGTAGGGATTTGGAAAATACAAAGTTACTTTAAAATATGTAATTATATATAGTTATCACCTACTGTTTACAAAGTTTTCTAAAACAGTGCTTTTTAGCGGCCAGGCAACATTTCATTCAAATAAGATGTAGCCCAGTTGATTTATACAGTCCTGGTTTAAAAGCTTTACTGGCACCGTCTGTTACTGAAGTAACAGAGTCTCAGACATCCCTTCATTCATGTTATGTATGTGTGTGGATGGTGGGGGGGGGTTAAGCCTATTGCAGGCGCTCCTGCTAGCATGTGGGATTCTGGGATGGGGTCATCACCTCTGCGGAGGCTTTCCAAAAACTGCTGATGTGTCTCTTCTTCTCTGGCTTGAGTAAGCGGCTTCTCTCTTCCTCTCAAAAGCAAGTTGACCGCGAGCAGTGGTCTTCAGGTCAGTCCTGCTGAACAGCTGTCCTTAACCCCAGCCCAGCCCTCATCAGTCTGGACGGCTGCACAGTCTCCCTGGAGGTGCTTGTGGTATATCCTGCCCACACTCACTCACTCACTCAAGCAGCCTTGCCCCATCTCCATGCCTGATACACAGCTGGGAATGCATCTCTACAGAGAAAGTCCGGGTTATTTCCCCACTTATTCGGAGCCCTCTCCTTCCTACAGCAGGGCAGCAGCATCCTCTCCATCCTTCCTCTCCCAAGCATACACTGTCTATGGACTCTCACTCCCTCAGAGCAGCACCCCCCTTTTCCTGTATCTCTTTCTCTCCCCATCTCTGCTGCCTCCTTTGTTTTAGTACCACAATCTCAAAAACAGCCCATGTCTCCCAAAAGCTTACCTCTTTAAAGCACAGACACTCGGCCCAAGCCCCACCAGCAGGGAACAGAGGGTATGGGGGTGAAAAACTACATCCAAGCCAGAGAGTGTGGATTCAAACCCCAGCCCTGAGACTTAGTAGCTGTGTGCCCTTAGGCAAACTGGTTAACCTCTCAGTGGCCTCTTCTCTGCGCAGGAGGGATTCAGGTAGAATTCTTTCGCATTGCGACGATGCTCAAGGAGAAAGACATCACAAATGCAGAAGAGCCTGGGAGTGGATGCTGAATAGGGTAGAGTGCTTGCGTTCTTGTTCTGTAGTGTGGCAGGCAATGCTACCTAAGTCCTCATACGTCCTAGGCAAGTGCTCTACCTCTAGGCCACACCCCAACCCCTCTTTTGTTAAAGAAATAAGACACAACCCAGATTTTAGTCAGAGTTTTTGCCCCTCTTCCACAGTGAAGCCTTGGCCAATCAACTTCCCCTTGCGTCTGCTCCCTCTGCCTGGAGATGTCTGCCGACTACACTCCAGTCCTTGGCTTTAGCTGCGGCTTTGAACCTCCAATCACATCCCTTCCTAAAATATGTGCTCCTGTGCCAAGCCACTTCCCTTCCTTTCTTCGAGTATTTCCTGAAGTGTGACCTCCTCTGTGGTGGAGGTTCTGGTGGGACTGATCTTGCCATTCAATTCTTTTCCGACAGATAAAGAAAGGTCCTCTGAGCTTTTCACTGGCTGGCTGCATGGTCTCAGTGTTGTGGGGCTGGTTTGTGTCCCAGCTCTGCCTGTATTGAAGCATCTGAGTCTCAGAGGGCAAAGTGGTTGCTAGTTTGCTCTGGCCACGCTGAGGAAATGGGATTTGACGATGTCCCTCTCTCTGTCCATGCCAGGAATAAAAACTGAACTTTTCCATCTGCTTCCCTTAGTCCTACACTAGGCTCTGGTCCCAAGTCTACAATGCGACAAATTTCCGGACTTCTTTTCACAAAGTGAGAAACTACAAGAAAATGTCAAATTAATAAAATTGTTCTCGACATGGTAAGTCTAAAGGATACACCTTTATGACCAGAGAGCGCTCTGCACTAACAGGCGCTTCGTTTGGTGCTCGGTGGCATATGTCTCCGAGGCGATTTTGTAAACCTAAAATGGATAATCAAAGCCTGCCAATACTCGTTTTTAAAATACTTGCTGCCTTCGGTGCGTGCACCATTATGGAAAACTTACACTCAGAGCAAAAAGATTTGTAGCAAAGCATATGACCTTCTTCGCACTACAATGACCATCCCCTAATTAGGCAATGCATCTGATAGTCATTAACAGGAATGAGATAATGAATCACTTTCTCCCTTCTTTGTTAATTTGCTGTAACCAAGCGGCTAATGGATGTCAGAGCTGAGTGATTGCACTGATTATAGTGATTTATAGTTGCAACAAAACAATTTAAAACCATTCTGATTATTCATGTTAAAGATGCTTTATGTTTTGTTTACTAAATGTTTTATGCCTCCCCCCTTTCTCCCACCCCTAGAATCCTGTCCCCCTTCTGCTTCCTAGAAAACTTGAAAGTTCTCGCCTTTTGTTTTCAGCATACACACACACACACACACACACACAGAGGGAGACAGAGGAAGAAGGAGTTGCAAAGTTTACTCACTAGAAATGAAGAGCCTTAGGGGTGGAAAGCAAACTTCAGTGGCGCCTAGTTCAAAAGAAGACAGGAATACGAGGAAATAAAGCAAACTTCAAGCCACTTACCTTGGGGCTTCCCGTCCCCTCCTCGTCCTCCACAGACACATCAGTAGCCAGTATCTCCGCTTTGATGGTGTCCAGAGCCTTGAGAATCCAGCTGTGCTGCCGTTTGATTTGCCTCTGCAGCTCCTTCCATTGACTTGCAATCATCTTCAGCATGTCCTTCAGTCCTTCTCCAAAGGAAAGCAAAGCTGTGGGCCCCACTGCATCTTTGCCTGCTTTACTGTCTGTCACACAGAAAGCTAGGTGGCTCTTTCCAGCCACATCCATGCTCTCCAGTGACCTTACCGCTACCTGCCACTTGTCCCTCAGAACTGAGCCCAGAGATTCTGAGATAGAACAGCACAAACACGGGACAAGAACATGCAGACACTGATGCAGACTCTGGGTTGGAGAAAACAATGTGTGAGGAACAGAATGTGATGGAGAAGTGTCATTGGGACTAGAGCTATGCACCCGCAGCACAAGGCCCTGTGTTGATCAAATGGACATCTGGAAACAGATGCAGGTAATTCAATGGGAAATACAGCAAATGGGCCAGAATCAAGACAGTGGTCTTTGACATAACACATCTGCTTGATGCTATTCTTTTCCTGTTAACATAGTAAGCAAAAAACAACCAAAAAAACCCACAAAATAAAACAAAACAAAAAACTCCAACCAAACAAGCAAGCTTCAACTCATCCTGTTTTGTGGTATTTGACTATCAGAATAAATAGGACCATAAAACAAAATTTTTTAAATCCGTGATACATTCTTCATTAACTGCATCTATGTTGGACTAAGAACTGGTTGAAGGCCTAAGGCTTTGCTGATGCAAAGGCCTACAGAGAATATGCCACATGTCCACATGCGTGAACTAGCACAGAAATAATCAGATGTCTATGAACAGTCTGCCTTATATCCATGGTGATATCTATGTACACCCCAGTGCATATGCATCATGTCTGTAAGAACAGCTCTCACTCATTAACTTAACGTTATTTCCAGAGCTCCTACATCAAAAAGCATGTCAACGTGAAGTTTTCGGAAATGTGATTTCAATTGGAACTCAGGCGAATGGTTAGCCCCAAATAAAATGAACAGGCGGTTGGAGGCACTATTTCATCGTATAAGTATCACAGCATTGTATGCAGTATATGAAACATTTATAAATCTTGAAGGTCAATCTGATAATGTAAATATTAATAATACATAAGGAAGTGAATATATGCAGTAATTTACAGCAATGCTTCTTCATTCTTAATAGTCTGGAGACATAAAGACCCGCAATATTTCAGGAGGATTTACCTGCTTTGTGCGATGCAATGAGCTCCAGGAGTTGGTGTCCTTCCTCCTCCACGGCTTCCTTGAGAGCACAGTGACTGTCTACGTTCAACTTGAAACTCTGCAAAGGAGCACAAGGCCGTCAAGCTCCAGCGAGGCGGTTACGCACAAAACATGCGTGCAGAATCACTTGCTGCTTTGTATCGAGAACCACAGCGCCCAATTTACCCAACAGACAGACTAATTTGCAATACTAAAAGCTATTGATATTTGGGGTCTAGGCTCTAAACGTTTCTGTTAGATTAGCAGCGTGCTAGTTGAAAGCAGCTCAACAAATCTAGAAATTCATTAGATTTTTATGAAAAGTCACATCCCATAGGTTCTATCGAGAGTAGCCGTCTTTGATAAAATATAACGAATCCCCACCTGCACATGTGAGCTTTTCTTAAGTATTTATGAAACCATAGAAGTTGTCAGCAGAAAAACCCAGGAGCCTGATGTGCACATGTATGCATCCACTAATACAGCATGGTCTGATTCATCTCTGTTCCTCGACTCTACATGAACGACTGGATGGAGAGGGGCAGCTAGAGATTCTGCATCTTCTGGGCTTTTGTCTTTAAAAGCTACAATGTGCTGTGCTTGCTATTAAGCATACCTGACCCAGGCTGTGTTAACTCCACACTGGATTTAGTTTGAATTGAAGAGCTGGATAATCATGAATTGTAAGAGTGGATCTTCACTCAGTGATTCACGAACTGCGTGTGGTCTATAACACCACTGGAGACTTGGGGACCAATAAGCATGGATTTTGGCCTTAATGGGCAGTGGAACTTGGCGAGTACAGAGTGAGTTGTCTTGGATGCTCAGCGGTGCATGTGAACTGTTCTTTACTTCCTAGAGGAACTTTTTTTTTTTAAGTACCAAAGACAAAATCAGAACGAAAAGAAAACCTGGAAGTGAGAGAAATACAAGATGCGGTATAGAGATAAGGATTGGACTAAGGCAATTCAAAGTGACGAAGTGTGCCAGCCAGTCTTCTTTCACAAGATGTGCTATAATTTCAGTTAACATTCTAGGGGTCACTATCTGGATCCCAACACACCGCTCTGCATTTTTTCCCCATTTGTGCCTTCTGCTACAGGTATGCATGTGAATAAAATAAAATACACAGTGGTCAGGAATCTTGATGCATCCTCTTAGAGAAAATTGTTTAAAAATACTTATAGATGTTTTTATTTTCTGTGTAGGGGTATTTTGCCCGTGTGTATGTAGTTGTACCATGTGCATGCAGTACCTGTGAAGGCCAGAAGAGGGCGTGGGACATAAAATTAGAGATGGTTGTGAGTCAGAACCTGAGTCCTCCGTAAGAGCAGTAAATGTTAGTAACCGCTGCGCCGTTGCTTCAGCCTCCTCTATACTTCTGATCTGCCCAATGAAGGCAGTGCCTCTGGATTACTAAATGTTTATTATCTTACAGTGAAGCACAGCATCCTTTGCTTTTTGTCCCTGTGTGTTGGGGCTACTCCGCCACACTGATGCAACGCCACACAGACTACAGCATATGAGTTTCAGCAAAGGGAGCAGGGAACAGAGAAACGTCTGAGACGGATTCAGCAGCACCAAACTTCAGGGAGAAGCCTGTCATAAAAATTCCCCATCACTATCAGTTCTGCCTCCTGCTGTCTTTGACTCCGAATTTGCCTGTATCAAAAGGCTGGTGACCACCAGCTTTCCAAGAGGCACATTGGACCTGTACCTCAGTGCCAGAGAGAAGGGAGGGACCCGTGAGGAGGCTGGCACCTTGACATGGTTAAAATGGAGGAGACAGTGCCGCC